>CM040934.1:20952152-21232152 GCA_023029165.1 Gobiocypris rarus | reverse complement strand
TTATTGATGTTTTGTTTACATACTATAGTGTTACTATAGCACATTGTTTTCATTATGATTTCCCATTTTTTCAGTAATGCATTTAAGTTTTAGCTTGCAATTAGTTTTAGTAGGGATGCACCGATACTAGTATTCAGGTTGGATGCAATGTTCTGATACCTTTAAACTTTAACATGCAGCATATTGTGAATGACTGTATTGATACTTTCATAGAATTTCACAAGTAACGTTGAGGTGTTTGACTCATGGAGTGGATTCATGCAGTCGGATGTTTTAATGGGGGGGAAACGCGACTTGAAAGTGAGGACATTAGTGAGCGAGTGCTAAAACTTTTGCTTATCTCTGCTTCTGCTCTACCCCCCCCACCCACCACCCCCCAAATACCCTGGTGATCATCTAAGTTTACAGATTTTAAACATTCAACCCTCAAATCTCCATTTCAAATGTACTTGAAAAATTTCAGTGCATCACAGGTATCAGCCAAAAAATAAAGTATCGGTGCATCTTTAGTCTCAAGAAACTACCAGCCCCCCAAAATAATAAACCCTATAACGGCCAAGTTAAGGTTAAAATGTTACTTTAACATATTTATTTGAAGCAGCAGATGATAAATCCCGATGATAAATGCCATCTGGCTGTGATCTCACCTGTTCTCTAAACCTTCTCCATCCTCTCCTACAGGATTATTGTGTGTTGCAATGCTTTAATGAATCTTTAAATCTCCTCCTAGGCTGTTTTCTACAAGGTTCAGCGAATTAGGCTTTTCCTTTTTGAAGAAGATAGAACAGAAACACTGGCTGTAGACAACTGGGGAAGTGAAGATTAGTCAAGAATAAATTAGGAATGTGTGATTATAAATAATAAAAAACAGTTTAAAGATCCTTTCGAATTTTAAAAGGATCCTAAAAAAGTGTGGAACCGCTGGATTATTCCAAAACGGGGAGAGTGTCACATCAGTTATGTCTATTAATTTAAATGCAAAACTGAATGCAGTGAATGCAGTTTCTGTCCAAAGTAACAGAACATGGATACCGTTTGGTAAATAATGGGTGAAGGTCCTGGGCTAAAGATGTACCTTCGATCTGATAAAAGAAAATTACTGATTTGGTGAAAGAATGATTGAGTTCACAGATGCACTGCAAAACTGCATTGTAAAAGATATATGTTAATTCTTTTGAGCAAAATAGGCCAAATGGTTATTATAGAGGGCCTGCATGACTTGGGGAAGGAATATCAAATGGGTTTCCAAAATTCCCTTATGGGTTATGAGGAAAGATGAACCTAGTGAGAGGGAGCAGAAAAGAAAGGGGGCAATGGGGAACTTGTAGAAATGATGATGGCGATGGGTGGGGCCTTTCCAGCCTCAAGAGTGAAATGAGGCACCACCCTCATCAAGCTTCAATTCGTCTCGCTTCTCTCTCCTTCTCCGTCAGAATGGGCGATCGTGGAGGATTCAATAAGTTTGGTGGTAAGTGACAAACTCTTCAAACAAGGAACTTCAGGGGTTTAAAGAGAGCCTGGTCTAAGAGGGAGGAGTGGGTTTCTGGTCATGCCACAAAGAGACCTGCGTTATATTTGAACAAGAATACACTGAAATGAATGCGAAAACCACTTGGTGTGTGTGGTAAACAACTACGCTTTAATACATTTAGCAACAGCTGTCTCATGATGCATGGTTAAGGTAGAAACACAGTCATCTGTAAACCAGTATAGTAAGAGACCTTAAAGGAACACTCCACCGTTTTTAGAAATAGGGCTTATTCAACTTCTTTCCTACATTTAGATATGTGGGCAAATGCATTTTTGTCTCAGTGCATGCATTGTTTTAGTTTGGCAGGGTCGCCGCTAGCTTAGCTTAGCTTAGCATAATGAATGGAATCCTATGTTGCCAGCTAGCATGTCCCGAGTAAAAGTGATCCAAAAAAAACCCCCACCTAATTACTTCTTGTGGCCTGCGTATTCACAACGAATCAAATAGCGATGCAGATTAAGACTAGGCGATTTCCTAGGCGGATATTGATTTGGGACTATATTATGGGGAAGCACAGGCGAAGCACTGCTACTTGGGTGCAAAGTTATCACGCAACACATGCACAACATACGCCGGTATTACATAAACCCTAACCCTTTTTCTCGAGACATGCTAGCTGGCAACATAGAATTCCATTCATTATGCTAAGCTAAGCTAGCGGCGACCCTGCCAAACTAAAACAATGCATGCACTGAGACAAAAATGCATTTGCCCACATATCTAAATGTAGGAAAGAAGTTGAATAAGCCCTATTTCTAAAAACGGTGGAGTGTTCCTTTAAAGGGATTGTTCACCTAAAAATTAAATTCTGTCTCATTTCATTACAAATCTAAACGACTTTGTTCGCTGTGGAACACAAAAGAAGACATTAGAGAATTTGCATTTTTTGGTGTACTATCCCTGTAAGTGCAAGATTAAGATCTTACAATTTTATATTTGCATTTATTTATTTTTTGTGCTTTTTTTTTTGTGATTTTATATGGGGTTTCACAGTCGATCACTGGAATTGAAAATCTGGAATTTGAAATTATGTCGAATCTATTGAGCTGATGCTGAAAAGGAATAAAATGGTTGTTGATACATGTTAGTTCTGGGCTGATATATCTGATCCAAAAGCATGCGACTCAAAATGTTTTTTATTTTTTGATTATTATTATTTATTTTTTTATTTATGCATTTATCAGACAGTTTAATCAAAAATTCAAGTTTAACATTTTTGTTTATCAGCATGGGCCTCCTGGGAGTCAATCCAGTGAGCCTGGGACCATGCTCGTCTAGCTGATGTGCAATAAACTCAAAAAAGACTTCATCTTCAGTGCTTGCACCTACTGTGGCAGTATAGTTTTGTAGCGGTTGGACAGTAAAATTGATATGCACACATGTACACCTTTATTGGCTGTACAGTTTGGGACGGCATGTCTTCAAATGTCTGGGAGACTGTTGAATATTCAAAATATTCATCAAACTAAAATAAAGGAAATCCTGTACCGATTACTGGTTTTAATTTTTGGTCCATTTTTCTTTAAACGTTATTGGAATTTACTGTGAAGATTCCTTTTTTTTATTAAATTTTTTGGAGCACCCATTTTATACTCTGAGCACATATGCTTTTCAAAAAATTTTCAAGTGGCAAACAGCTGGATTCTGGAGGTCGTTCAAATCCATTTGTCAGGTGGTTTAGGATTGTACTGGTCTGATGAAGGTCCTGATGGAATAATTCTACACACAAAAAAGTACATGAAAAAGTTATTTAAAGCAACAAGAATGGAGGCCTGGAGATGGAAGGAGTTAAAATTACACATCATATTCGCAAAGGGTCACACTGTTTGAAATATGAATATCATGTTCATAATAGTTTGAACATGTCAGCACCATCCGGAAACCAACATGCTTGTGTTCACTACATTGTTTCTAACGTAACTACCTCAAATGGCATCTAAAGGTATGACAAGGGGTCGAGACTTGCTTATCTGGCTAGCTCAAAATACAATTTGATATGAAGCCAGATCGAGTAAAACTGGTCATGGGTTTCATTTGGAAGGAGTTTTGATGAAGATAATGAATTGTGAACTTAAAGGTGATCTTAAAGGCTGTTACACTTTAGGGTTGAGGAACGTCTGTCTAATACAGTGAGTCATGGTCATATTTCCAAGAAAGTACTGAAAGTACATAATTTGGGTTTCAATATTATTCTTTTGATTAGACTAGTAAAATGTGAAATATTATGGTTCATCATTGATCATTGTAATCTCTTTAAAAAATCAGTGGTGTTGGTAACTATTCTAATGGTTATCTAAATTACTTGCGGTTGTATAAATGTTGAACATGGTTGCTTATACTGGGTAAATCCAATGTCTAGATGTACTCAAAAGCAATGACATGACGGAGTATCTGACATTTTGGCTGCTTGGAACTCATCTTTTGTGGGATGGAGAATGAGAATCTTATCACATTGCCTATGAACATATTGTCATTGATGTAATGGGTCGTAATGTCACAGATTGCTGTGGTGTTCAGTGCTAATGGAGTTACTGAGTTCTCAATAAAAGGTGAAGGATTTGTGACTGGTTGCAAAGTGGTATCCAGTTAAAAGTTGTCCTTATTAGCTATGCATGTGTTCAAATACATGCAACAAATAAGATGACAATAAACCAATAACAACATTTTTTTTTTTTTAAAGCTGCAAAGCAGATTGTAAAATAATGTCTGGATGGTTTTGCAGGGGTTTGAATCAGATGGTTATTGTATGGTGTACAGCTTTCCAGAAAATGAGAGATGTGTTATATAAAAGCCAGTACATGAAGTTGTCTGACATGTATTTCGTTTTGCGTGATGATCTCATAAGCTACAGCTGTCGGTATGGTAGAAAAGAATCTCCCACTTGAGTCCTTGGACTTATTTAAATGTTGGCCAGTTTCGTCAATTTTGAAAACATGTTGATAAGAAACAATGTTCATATAGTGTTGGTTGGTGCTTGGTACTCTCATTTAGTCAAATATGCTGCTACAGATTTCCATCAGGTTCTGTATTCTGTATCTGGAGCATAAATTATAATTGATTGTACAGATGTACATGACCCCATAAAGACAAGTCAAAGGATTAAGAACGAGTAATAAGTGTTTGTAAATTGTGTGTTTGTGTACTTGCGTAATATTAATACCTGTTCCTTTCACTTAAAAGGGCCCAGGGATCATGGAGCTGGTGGGCCCAATAGTAAGTATAAGGCAACTGCTTACTCCAACTATTTGCGTTATTAAAAAAATGTAAATTCTTATTATAAATTTCAAATTTTTGTTAACAGTGCAGGAGCAGGATAACTCTGACAACAACACCATCTTTGTGCAAGGGCTTGGAGACAACTATACTGTGGACTCAGTCGCAGACTTCTTCAAACAGATCGGCATCATCAAGGTGGAAAAGCAAGGAGAAAAAAATGCCATTGTACAGGAGGAGCTATCTTCACATAGTTTGCCTTGACTTAATATCTTTTTTCTCACACAGATCAATAAAAAGACAGGATTACCCATGATAAATCTGTATACAGACAGAGAGACAGGGAAGCTTAAAGGGGAGGCTACTGTTTCATTTGATGACCCCCCTTCAGCAAAAGCAGCCATTGATTGGTTTGATGGTATGTTGAAGAAAGAGGCCTTCCTTCTAAAACAAGGCTGGAGTTTTTGGATGTCTGTTCAGTCTAAGTCAGGTTCTTTTATCCTCAGGTAAGGATTTTAATGGAAATCCAATCAAGGTGTCCTTCGCCACTCGCAGAGCAGAATTTGGACGTGGCGGTGGCAGCATGAGAGGTGGTCGTGGGCGAGGAGGTATTTTAGGTTTTCTCCTTACCTTTTAGTCTCGGTTTTGTTTTCCTGACATGGGTTTTCTCTCTCTTCTTGCAGGGCCAATGGGCCGTGGGGGATTTGGAGGAGGCAGAGGTGGTGGTTTCCCAGGTAGCAATGGTGGTGGCGGTGGCGGTGGTGGCGGCAATGGAAATGGCAATGGAAATGGCAATGGCGGTGGCGGCCAGCAAAGAGCAGGAGACTGGAAATGTTCAAATCCGTAAGTGTTGGTTTGGATTTACTTTTAACAGATTATTTTGTAGCAAAATGTAAGTATTATCATGCAGCTCTTTATTTAAAATTGGATATAAAAGTATGTCCAGTTCTGCAAAATGCGACTATAAGGCATTAAGATATAAACATTAAGATCGTTATTTTCCAGGAGGCTTATTTGAAACTATTTGTATTGAGAATAGTGCTATATAAATAAATTTCACTCGACTTGACAAATTCATATTTTCTGTGCTTTTCCCTTGTGCGTATGCAGAACATGCGGGAATTTGAACTTCTCATGGCGAAATGAGTGTAATCAGTGTAAAGCTCCCAAACCAGAAGGAAGTGGAGGAGGAATGTCACCGATGGGAGGTAAAGAGGAACTTTCCTGTGAAAATAAACTAGATTTTGTGGTAGCATCTGACTTATTGATCTGAGATAGTGGATTGCTGCTTAAATGCACCTATTTTTGGAGGTGGTTTTGGAGGAGACCGGGGCAGAGGCGGTTTCGATCGAGGTGGTTTCCGTGGTCGTGGTGGTGATCGAGGGGGCTTCAGAGGGAGAGGTGGTGACCGTGGAGGATTCGGAGCTGGCAAAATGGACTCAAGGTGAATGTTCTTATGATTCACACTGTTGCACATCTTAAAATGTTAATTGAAAATGTTAAAAAATGATTTTCAATATACACTATTCACCAGTGACAAATGTATTTCAGTGCCTTTGTTTTGTGTTTTTCAGGGGTGATCACAGGCATGACCGCAGAGACCGACCTTACTAATGGGAAATTCTCTTTTGTCCAAATAAGACTTTAATTCTGTGTGGGACCAGAATTCACTCCACTTCAACACTTGTTACCTTCTTCCTTATGCTTTGTGTTGTATGTTGTTAAAATAAGTCTTTTTGTTTTTGTGCTGGTAATATCGTTTTTTGTTTTTTTGTTGTACTATTCCCTCCATTCTCTGATATTGTTAATTAGGAATATTTTTTTCCTCTATGAACTTGTTGGTGCTTAGGTCACAGTAGTAATATTTGTGCAATTTATTAAATATAATTTCTTTAAATTTTTGTGGTTTAAAATTAAAAATGTTTGAAAAATATTACATTGTGATGTGGCATTACTTTATTATCTCTTTTTCATTTAATTTCCAAGCATTTTACATTTGTCTCTCATTGATTTATAATAGAAATAAACTGCTTATATCTTAATACATTATATTTCTTAAGTACAGTTACTGCTATACAGAAACAGAAAAGAAAATTGAAACTTGAAAAAAAAGTTATATATAGATGAATATATAGATTTCAGCTAGTTGCTAAAGTAACATTTTCATTTTGTGATTATTAGTATTAAAATAACAAACTGGATTAGAAATTAATCAAAACTATATTAACATTAAACACACAAACAGCTCTTGGTGAAGTTTGAACTATCAGACAACCATCTTTCAACCCAGGAGTTCCTTAGATTGCCCATTGATGTTAGGAAAATTGTTCCCTTAATGTATCAGGAGTCAACAAAAGCACGTTACTGAGGTAAGAGGTAAAAATGACACTTGTCTACTATTATATTTACTTAATTATGTCCCTCTAATAATAGTGCAAAATACCCCCATTTAAAAAATAAACAAATACCGGTAATTGTATGTAAAGAATAACCTTTACGATTGCTGCAGCACCACCTGCTGTTCAGTACGTATAGTGGTTTCTGAACTTGCGAACAGAATGAGTAAGAATTAAAATGATAATAATAACAAAAAATGTAATTTGAAACGTGAATATCTTTTTATAATATTGGTGAAGTATTTTCTCTCCGTATCTGAAGCATGCATGCAAATACAAAAAGCATTGTACATAGCAAATTGTAGCACAAACATATTTATTTCTCTGTCTTTTTTGTGCGAATTTAATATTTATTTAGAAATACAAGTTACATTTTAATTATTTCATTCATGTATATTATTTTGCCGTTCAGTGTCTCCCCCTCAGTTTTAGTATATGTGACGACGCACATTTTTGCGCATAGCTCATAATTTATAATCTGCACCCTACTTCTAAATTTGTTTGTTTTACACTATTTATTAAAGTAAACATTGTTATGAAATTGTGCAATCGTTCTTGTACCATGTAAAAAAGAACCCTTTAAGTACACGCAACTATATCAAGTTCATACTTCGATGATCTAAAATGAAACGGAAAATGCACATTCGCCACAAAAAAGTTACGCTACAACGGCCAAAATTATTTTGAGCTTATCGAAGAAAAGTAAAAGCATAAAATAGCATAATGTAAATGTATATTACAATTTTACTTTTTTATGAAAACATAAAGCCACAATCTATTTTATCATTATTTAATAAACAATGTATAGCAAAGGCACAGATTCGTGAATTATGTGGAAAGTGCGAGTGTCAATGCAACTACTGATATTTCTAGTGACTGATGGCGAGCAGGCGAGGCTCTCAGGTTAGTTACGCGATGGCCGCTTACTGTATTATGTTATTCTTTTTAGTACATTTTATTTTCTGGCAAAATTTAAAGACTTGTGTCTCATCGATATTGCACCGGAATACAAGCGACGTCGTTTTATATCAGATTTAGGGCGCAGACATTAAAACGGAGCTAGATTTTAACTAAGGATTGTCTGTTTTTGCCCGTCCGATACAGGCCTAGCTGTAGCGAGCTAGCGGCTGTCGAAGCGGGCAAACCTCCTCAAGACGCGCGTTCCGTTGTGTGAGTCTTTTGGCATACCGTGTAGGAATATTTCATTTTAGTATCGGGAATTTGTGTGGATTCGCTTGCTAGAAGTAATTGGCGTTTGCCCTGACACATCGTTTTGAAGTTGAACTTTATCTAGCTCGCGTTGTGAGCAGCTAGCAGCTTCAGTGTTTATTATGTTAGCTTGTTGTTGTTGCTAGTCGATATGTCAGAGAAAGCATATTACATTATAACTGCAGTGTGACTTGTCTATTACTCCGTTATAGGCAGCATTGAGTCGTGTTTTTATTTTCTACACTTGTATTTATGATAAATGTGACATTTTAACTCAAATATAAGGGGTGTTAGATCAGCTTGTCAGGTTGACAACAACATATTAGTCAATATTGTAATAAAGAGTTGACAACAATTTTAGATCCCTAAATAGAGACATCTTTGTGTTTGTTTTTATAAAGAAAGTGAAAACTTTTCATGTGGAACTTCAAAATATGTTGCTTTTTCCCCATTGTTTGCTATTATTGGTCTAATGATTGTACACTGTCAGGTCTTCAAAGATTATAGTGTTAGTGACTGTTCTGCATGTGGACAATGTCAGATTGGTTGCCTGGTGAAGTAAATGAGCCATAAGTGAAAAGATTTTCTCACTGCGACTTCAGCATGAGTCATTGAGTGCTGTGAGCATCTGTACAACACCTTAGTCTCCTCTGTCTCTGCAGTGATAGCATGGATCCGGACAGTGGGGCGGACACTCAGCGAAATCTCAGTCTGCAATGGAAGAGCTATAAGCTTGTACAGGACCCTGCTCTCCGACGGGTTACTCAGAAAATCTACAGATATGATGGGATTCACTTTAGTGTACCGGTATGGACATGCACACTTCTAACTGACAAACAGAGCAAGGAGTCAGCCTAGAATTCTCACTATGAACTGGCTTGTAAAAAAAAAAAAAAAAAAAAATATATATATATATATATATATATATATATATATATATATATATATATATATATATATATATATATATATTTGATTATGTAAAGACTGTGTTCTACTTGTTTTTAGGATTCAGGATTCCCACCTGTGGGGGACTTGCGTGATCCAAGACCCCGCAGAATCTGGTCTAGACACACAGAGCTGTCGCTGCCAGTGCCTAAATTTAAGGTATGCTTCTCTTTTTATCATTTCAATTTATCATGCTGCTTTTCAGGTGAGCTCTTTGTACTTGTCTCTTTTTGTATTCTACTTTCTAACACATTACTTAATTTCTTTTTTCTTTTTTTATCATAGTTGGATGAGTATTATGTAGGCCCTATACCTCTTAAGGAAGTGACGTTTGCAAGGTTAAATGATAACATCAAGGAGCCATTCCTTGCGGAGATGTGCGCTAAATTTGGTGAGGTTGAGGAAATGGAGATTTTGTTTCATCCCAAGACCCGGAAGCACTTGGGCTTGGCCCGCGTCCTCTTCACCAGCACTAGAGGGGCCAAAGACACCGTCAAACACCTGCACAATACTTCTGTCATGGGAAACATTGTCCATGTCCAGCTGGATATTAAAGGTGCGTCTCTCTCTTTAAAATATTTTCTTTGATCATTAATATTCTGAAGTACTTTCTATATACGCTACGGTTCAAAAGTTTGGGGTCAGTAAAATTAATTTTTTTAGTTTTTAAAGAAATGAATACTTTATGTAGCAAGAATGTGTTAAATTACCATTTATAATGTTAAAAAATTTTTTTTTAATAAATGCTGTTCTTTTGATCTCAACATTTATCACAGTTTCCACAGAAATATTAAGCAGTCTGACTGTTTTCAGCATTAATAATAATAATAGTAGATGTTTGTTGAGCAGCAAATCAGCATATTAGACAGATTTCTCATAGGGCTGCGCAATATATTGAAATATCGCAAATGTCAATATCGCAATATGCATATCGCAGCAGCACGCAACGGTACATTTTAATAGGCTACTATAGCAGAGAATAAACTGGGCACACGACTGTTACTTATGTGACTTGCTTGACGTTAAAAAGAGTTATTAAATGCAATAACTTGCGAAAAACAACTCCTTGCAGTCTCGCACTGTCTGACACACACCGAAACGTGCACACAAGCCGCCTCTCTGAAAGTGTGATCCCTTCAGTTCTGTTTTGTGCCTTTTTACACATACAAACACACACACAGTTATGTCAAAATGGCTGTCATGACGAGTATTCATGTAAACACAGTCGGTTATGCTTTAAGTAAAAAGCATATCAGTTGGGGAAAGAAACTGAATGTGTGTCAAGAATCTGTGCATTAGGTCTGTTTGTGACATTAACTTTTTGTTAAAACACTTCTGGTCACTTTCAGAAGTTGTAGCGATGCTTTCTTTTCCTAAAAAGAATGTGAAACACAAATGGTATCATTCTCAGTTTTTGAATATTTTTTAAATATAATTTTACATCGAGTTTACACACTAATAGCAATATCATATTGCATTATTTAACAAGGTATAATATATCGCATTGTTTCAATATCGCACAGCCATAATTTCTGAAGGATCATGTGACACTGAAGACTGAAGCCATCACAGGATTCAATTATATTTTTAAATGTATAAGAATAGAACATTCTAAAAGAGTTATTTTAAATTATATTTTATAATCTTTTGAATGTTTGTGCATATATTTTGCCTGCTAAAATGTAGAAGACAGAAGTAGACAGGATTATTACATAGTACTAATTAGGTTTCTGTTTGTTTGAATCGAGTATTTGAAAATTCTTCTAAGAGGAAAATAGTCTGGACTCTGGACTATTTACGTATTGATTGACAAGCGTTAATATATAATGGTATACAATACAAGTTTGAGCTGAATAAGAAGTGTCAAATAGATTTGAAAAACACTTTTAGTAAAATAATGTGTTGTCTCTTGCCAAAATATATTGGTGCAATATGTACTGGTTATAGGGTGTTATTAGATTTTTTTTTTTTTTATTGGTATCAATCAATATTGGATATTTAATTCTGGCTTGGTTTGGTTGACTAAATTTTAATTAGTCGAGTAGTCGCAGAAAAAAACTCCAAGGAATTGGCGAAGTCATGCAGTGGCAGATCTTTAACACGGCTGGTCCATGCGGTAATATGTCGGGCAGAAAATCCAAAGTGTGGGAACATTTTGACAGGGTAAAGAATGACCACAAAAAGGTGACCTCAGAATCTGATCTCAGAAAATAATTCATTTGTAGCATTTAAAATGTTTGATTTTAGTTTTGTTATTTATTATGCATGTATTTACATAAATGTGTGCATTCCTACTTGCAAAGAAACACAATTTAGAATAATGCTTGTTTATATCCTGCCATCTTTTTATTTCTTGAACATATGAAACAGTGGGAAAGTCAAACATTGCATGATGAAATAAATGCACCAGCCTATAGTTGAATTTAAATTATGTGCATGTTTTTCTAGGCCAACAGAGGATGAAGTACTATGACTTGATAGTGAGTGGCTCATACACCCCTCAGACTGTGCCGACTGGAGGCAAAGCTCTCACAGAGAAATTTCAGCCCCCAGCCCCAACACAGCCAGATACGGTGAGTTCACAAACAAACCTTAGCTCAGCTACTCTGGAAAAAATGCTTTGCTTTCCCATACATGATGCCACTGTGTGGTGAACAGGCAAAGTTTATTAGCTTGTTCCTTGAAGTGCAATGGCCTTCATTGGAATGAGTTGGCGTGTAGTTTATTCTACAAATTGCAGTCTCTCAAATACCCTTGCCTGTGTTATTATCATGGTTGCAGGTGGACCACAAAAAGTATGAACGACAAAGAGCTATCAAGCCTCTCATAGTGCATTCTTGAGATTTTTCAAATACAGTGCAGAGGAAAACTGTTTCTATAGAAGATAGGAGAGATTGCTGCTTCAGTGGCTGCTGACATTGAGACTCTTGGGGCACTTGAAATTTAATATCAATTGGCTGTTTTTTCCAATAAGTTTTTTTACTCTGTACAAATATTATCATGTTCAGTAACCATATTATACATTTCCCTCACCTCTCTGTAGGCATTTTGGATTGCTTGTTATAATGTTTCCCTCAAAGGATCAATTATGTAGCCTTATAATAATAATGGTAATTAGGGATTTAATTGGTTATACGGTAGTTTATAAAACTTTTTTTTCCTGATTTGTCCTGACTATACTCTATTGTTATTAGGAATGCATCAATATTACGTATGGATGATCCAGCTGATTATTATTTCCATGGCCAATAACCTTTAAATATGTATTATTAAAATTCTAAACTGTTTAATTGCTCAACTGTTCAAGCATTTGGTGTTTTTGAAAGAAGTCTTATGCTCGTGAAGGTTGCATTTATTTGATCAAAAATACAGTAAAAACAGTAATATTATGAAAAATTACAATTTAAAACTATTGATTTTAAAACTGTATTTGAAAACAGTTGTGCTGCTTAATATTTTTGTGGAACCTGTGATTCTTTTCTCTTTTTTCTCAGGATGGGTTATAGTTTCTCAGGAAAGTTCAAAAGAAAAGCATTTATATAAAATAGAAATCTTTTGTAACATTATAAATGTCTTTTGGCACTTTTGATCACTTGAATGCATCTGTGCTGGATAAAATTATACATTTCCTACTTAAAAAATGTAAAAATTTAATTTTTTTTTCTTCTCTAAATTATTTCTTTTCTTTTATTAGTCTTCTGATATCCGAAGGAGGCTTTCCACAGATCAGATGGCAGCTCCTGCTGCTGCTGCGCCTCTCAACTCTGGCAGCACCACCCCCTGTTCTGTGGACACTGGGTTTGGAGACCAACGCCTAGACACCCCTCCATCCTCAATGGGGGGACCCTATACGCCAGGTTCCTCTGCTTCTTCACAGGGTGGGGGCACCCCTTACACCCCTCGCTCTGGAACCCCTTTCTCCCAGGACTCTGGCTACTCTGTGGGCAGGTTGGTTCCTAATTCACATTAAAACTAATTGCTTCTTGGTTAAGCTTTAGCAATTAAAAAAAATATATATCTTTTTTTCAGGCATGGTGGCTTTAGCAGCACTCAAAGTTATCCCCAGCAGGATATGCTTCCATCTTCCTCTTGCTCCTCTTCAGCAGTCTCCTCATCATCAGGATTCAAGCCCCCTCGCTTTCATGATGACATACATGCTCCTCCTCCACAAGAACCCTCCGTGTTCCACAGGGGTCGACCGGGATATCCTCCATCTGCGCCTTTCAGACCTAATGAACCTCCTTATCCGTATCCTAATGTTGGAGGTTCAGGGATGCACATGCCTCTACATCCACCCATGCCACCTCCTGGGCCTCAGTTTGAGCCATCTCTGTCTGACAGAGAGAGAGACAGAGAAAGGGGTCACAGAGACAGGGATCGGGAGAGAGATTCAGGAGGGCGCTATGGTGGAGGGATAAGCTCCCGACGTTCCTCTTACCACTATCAACAGGATACAAACTCCTCGTCCACTTCCAAATCCTACCATTCGCACCACTCGCATCATGCTGACCGGCGGGAGGACAGGGATGGAAGGGGGTACCGGCGGGACAGTTCAGGCTCCCGCTCAGGAGATCATGGAAGGCATCGGAACCACCATCACTCTCACAACCACCACAGCAGCGGTGGAGGTGGGTCGAGTCGGCGTAGGAGTAGCAGAGACCGTGAATGGGAGCGTGACAGAGAAGGAGACTTTAACAGCTCTGATCCGCGTTACGGGGGCCATTCGAACTCCAGCCACCACTCATCCAACAGCCTCTCCCCTCCCTCTGCCACCTCCTCTTATGGAGGATACTCGTCGTCTAAAGACCTGTCCCCCTATGACACACCTTCATCCTCCAGGCTGGAACCCTCGCCAGCCTTTCATCCTCAACAAGGTGTCAGCGAGAGGGGTTTTGGAATGGGAGGTAGTATGGACAATGACTATCGTGCTCATTCTCACCACACGCCCCTGGCACCACCGCCTCCACCTCCTCCCCTCCCGCCAGCCTCCGTCATCGCAGCCGCTGTGGCCGAAACCCTCGGCTCTCTTGATTTCGGACAGGACAGTCCCATCCGAGAAGAACAGTGGACCAAACCTAAACGCCATCCCAGCACGCCGCCCCATCCACCTCGGACTCCTCCAACCTCCTCGCCTTCACATGCCTCCATCCCGTCATCCTCCACCTCCCCTTCTTCAACCTCCCTGCCTCACCATCTCCCATCTTCCACAGCATCCCTCTCTCCGCCTCCTCCACAACGTGACTCCTCCCCAGAGCCAGACTCCACTAATGAGAGCCTTCCGTTCATGCACCACAGCAGCAGCTTGGACTCGCGTATTGAGATGTTGCTGAAGGAACAAAAGGCCAAATTTTCCTTTCTTGCCTCAGATGATGAGGATGATGAGAAGGAGGACAGAGAAAGAGGAAAAACAGATAATAACACAGATGGAGGGGGAAACAAACTCAGAGAGGAGAATGGAGAAAGGCCTAGTCACAAGAGACAAGGAGAGACGGAGGGAGGTCATCAGAGGAGGAGAGGAGAGAAAGATGGACGTCGCAGCAGGAGCAAGAGGCAGGGTGGTGGAGTGGGTGAAGGCAGGAAAACACCTCCAGAGGTGGCCTCATCCACTCCCGCCATACACGGTTTAGTGTCTGATTCTCTCCAGGGTCAAATGCCGCCACCCCAGGAGGAACACACGATTTCTGAAACACACAGGGCTCCACATACCCCACCCACATACAATGGAGAGGCACAGGTGAGTCCCCCAGTTAGGTTTGGATGGATAATGGATCTATGAGCTTCTTTTTTTTATTTAATGAAAGTTTTGAGTCTACATTAAACTAAGGAAGTGCACCATGTAGCATTGGATATATTGAGATGTGGATCTGTGGAACTTGTTGGAGTTTCCAAACAATAAGTTGACAAAGGCTGAACAGCAAAATAGATACTTTTGTAAATTCATAAAAATAGATATGTGGATTACTAGCCAAACACTAGGCTAAATTTTATATTAGTTAATTTCATCTCCAGAGGCCAAAAACTGTTTGAGTTTTTATTTATTTTTATTTAATTTTTCATATATCCTTTGGCAACAGAAGGTACATGAATAATTCTCTTTCCTTCTGTTTTGCTTTTCTATCTGTTAGGGGTGGAATGGTTCAAAATACTGATGGTTCGGTTCTGTTTTAGGGTCACGGTTTTGGTATGTGCTATGTTCAGGGAAATTAGGACATTTGTCAAATAAAAATTAACAAAACAAGAACAAATAATCAAACTATAAGCGACAGCACAAATGCATACAATAGAGCAAAAATGCATACAAAATAAACAGTGCTTTTCAATTTTTTTAGTAATCAATTAAAAAATAACATTGCATGTTATTGTCTTCACAAGATTATTCATTATTGAAGTTACTAAAGTTATTCAAGAGCAGTGAGTGATTTCTTTGTCATTTTGTTGTTTGATTAACATTAGACACACAGACTTTCTCTTTAAGGCATAATGCACAGATCCAGTACATACTGTCTGTTACACATGAACACATATCATTCTCATCTGTTTATATTTTTACTTAACTCGTAATCTACTATGTTTGCTAGTATACTCACCAAGAAGGGTATGTTGACATTTGTTCAAGCGCAAGACTTAAAAGAGAATGACGCACCGCTTCAGATGAGTGCACACGCGCACACACACCTTCTCTCAGCGTGCACGAGTTCTCTATCAAGTCTTGCTCTTGAATGTTTCAATTGGCAAGGCTTAAATGAGTTCTCACCTGCGCTCGCTATCAACTCCCAGTGATGGTGTAAATAATGGTCAATGGTCATTTTACATATGGCATTCACATACAAGAGTGTCCACGCTTTTTGATCATCGCTGTTGTAATGTATTGGGAAGCCAGAATGTGTATCCATCAACAGAAACGTACATTAATCTAACTCTGTCTGTTATAAACGTTGTTAATTTCAAGAAACAATATTACAGATGCGTCATCAGATTTGAGATGAACCGCGGCGCAAGTGCATGCCAAACCGTGGGTGGAGAACAGTGCGGTTTGTTTTTTTCTCAGAGAACCATTCCACCCCTACTATCTATGTACAATCATGTTGTTAGTTGAATTTTATTTGCTTTTAGCATTGTTTTTTTCCTGCTGTCCATGACCCAGAAGATCAGAACAGAACCTATCAGAAGTCATCCATATGAATTAAGCGGCTTAATCCAAGTCTGCTGAAGAGACTAAATCACTTTATATGATGTACAGATTCAATTTAGGCTTTCACATTTATAAATAATTGCACATACATAGTGCATATAGGTAGAGCTCAACAAATATGCTAAAAGGATTCTTAGATGTATTTGTTTGAGTATGGTTGATCTTTAAAGATATATTCATTTGTGTTCCGAAGATTAACAAAAGTCTAATGGGTTTAGAATGACATGACTGTGAGTAAATAATGAATTTTCATTTTCTAAGACACTGACATTTTATTTTTATAATCAATACAAAACAAAACAATAGTAATTCTGACATAATGTAAATGAACCAGTAAGCTAACAGAAGTGAAATTGACATGCTTTTACTCTTTTATTATGCTCTAGTTGACTCTGGCATGTTCTTTTGTGCAGCGTCTATTTTTCAGAGTATTTTCAGTTTTCGGTGCACCACTACATTTGATTCAAGCTTGAAAATGTCCCTTTCCCATAAAGTGTTTAAACTATAATCTTCACAATCTTTTCTCCTCAGCCATCTCCTCACTCTTCTGGGGAGGATATGGAAATATCTGATGAAGATGACAACGCCATCACCACAGCAACACCCCATCCCGCTGCCTCTTCGTCCTCTTCACCAGCCACCTCGTCGCAATCTGCCCTGCCCTCCCAAACTCCAGACCCCTCTGCAAGCCCCGCTCCTGACACAAGCCAGCACTTCAGCACTTCCATGCCACCTCCGCCCATCCCGTCTTACCCTCCCCACCTGCCTCCCCCACCTCTGCCTGGCTTCTCCCTGCAGCCACCTCCGCCACCTGGCATACCTCCTCCACTTCCTCACATGGAGCTGCACCCTGAGTATCCTCCTCCGCTGCCGCACCACATGTATGACTACGCCAGCTCCATGGAGCTCATGAGCCAGTACTGTGGCGGAGTGCCCATGTCATTCCAGATGCAGACTCACATGCTCAGTCGTCTCCACCAGATGCGAATGGCCTCCTCCAACAGCACTACAGCACCCCCTGGAGAAGTCCCGCCCGCCTCTGAATATCCCCCGTCATATCACCTCCATTCAATACCCCCTCCACATGCACCTCCGCACCACCCACACCACCCATACATGGACCAAGATGGGAATGTTGCCTCCCACTATGACCAGGACCACCGCTACATCCCTCCTCACTTACCCTACGCCTACCCGGACCCTCACGCTGCCCAGCTTCCACATCATCATGCCATCCCACCTCCCCACAGCCCCTGGCCTCCTCACCTACCACCCCAGCAGTTTCCTTCTCACTATCCTCCACCTGGCTTTGGCACAGTGCCTGGTGTGGATGGAGAGCTGTACGGAGCGGCAGGTGACCAGATGACCATAATGGGCCACAACCCCTGTGAGGCCGTAGTGCAGCAGGTACTGGCAGCTTTGATTGAGGAGATGAAGAACATCATGCAGAGGGACCTAAACCGCAAGATGGTGGAGAACGTTGCCTTTGGCACCTTTGACGAGTGGTGGGACCGCAAGGAAAGGAAAGCTAAGGTAACATCAGACAGTTCTATTTGTATGAATGACCAGACATTATTTGTTTTGAATGACCTTCAGTGTTTCTCAACCATGCCACCCTTTTGCTCTCGTTTGCACAGCCATTCCAGACAGCCATGCGGGGAGTTGCGGTGGTGCGTGAGGAAGACAAGAAGGATGAGAAGACCAGCAACCGACCTCGGGAACCACTTATGTCTCTGGTAGACTGGGCCAAGAGTGGAGGCATGGAGGGATTCTCCCTGCGGGGAGCCTTGCGCTTGCCTTCTTTTAAGGTGCCTGACTTTACTTTACCACCTCTTAAACTTTTAAAAATTAAACCACCTTTCCACTGTCTCGTACATTCACATACATCTGACATTCATCAAATTTCGCTCCCTTGTGGCCAGTGTTGGGCAAGTTACTTAAAAAAAGTAATTAGTTATAGTTACTAGTTACTTCTTACAAATAGTAACTGAGTTAGTTGGAAATAAAATAGAATATGAAATAGAATTATTATTATAAAACATTGTACATTAATGTACACTACTGTAATGTTGCTGTGGGACAATGTAAGAGACAACTATCAAATTCAATACATTATTGTAAATATTAGGCTATATCAATAGGCCTATAGTGTAAATGTTATCAGTAGGCCAACTATAGTGTAAATATTATCAGTACTATACTACTCCTTTGGTAGTGGAACGTTATCAACTGGGCTTTTAGCCGCTAATTTTGTGGCGGCATGTGATGATGTGAGGTGATTCGTTAGATTAGAATTACTTTCCATCGACGTGGAGAGGCTCTGGGCATATGTTGCACGTTACATAAACATTCTTACCTTTCACCTGAACGACGGAAAAGTTGCGCTTATACTTCCAGTTTGCGAAAGCTACCTTTGAAGTTGTTAGACTTGCCATCGCTGACTGTGCATGCGTGTGCGTCGTGTGTGTGTGTGTGTATGTGTGGGTGTGTGTGTGTGTGTGTGTGTGTGAACTCAACCTATCAACCTCAACATTGTCTCCCACCCACCAATCATCATCAGTTTTGTGTTACTACCCCACCCACTCCCCAAAAAGCATGCACGCCCGCCCACACACACACACACACACACACACACACACACACACACCAGCCAGCGCTAACGGCGTTGTAACGGGAGAAACAGTCCTTTGTTTGATTACTCGTTACTGAAAAAAATAATTCCGTTAGTAACGCCATCTATCTATAATGCCGTTATTCCCATCACTGCTAGTGGCCATGAAATTGAACTTTCAAATTGGTCTTGAAGCCGTCCTTACCCTCAATGTAATCACCATGTTAAAATGAATGAATATATCCACACAAAACAAATGACCGCCAATACATGTGAAAGAAAAACATTGTAGGTTTTCTAGGGCTAATATATGTAAATTATTCATAATTGTCTATTTGACAGATATAGTCTGTTTTAGTGCAGAAATATTGATAATTCTTCCTTATGCTCGTAGTTTTAATTAAAACACATCTCATGTGGTTGCCTAAAGTCTAGCTGCAAAAGGTCAAATGTTTCATAAAGTCAACCCAAGCTCAAATCGGCTCCATCTTTGCAAACAACAAAGAACATAACCATTTTACTTTATAGGTAGGCCGACAGGAAATAATGCGTTTTCCCATGATAATTTGGGTATAATTTATTAGCTTAAATAAATAATGTTTTACTTGTTGGGTTATTGAAGTAATACCAATAACATTTGAAAATGTCACATTTATTGGCAGATATGATTCAGCTGTCAATATCCGGATGTTAAGTCTGACATCACGCATCGCTGTTACCAGGTCCAAACGCTTTATCAATCACAAAAGCAAACCACAAATATACTAATCAAAACAATAAAAATCCTAGGCTTTATGTCTTTAGCAAAATCACATTGGCCAGACAGTGATACATTTTTTTCTGAATTGTTAAGATGTTATTGTCCGAGACACTGTGAGCCCAGAATGTAGTGTACACCCTGACGCCGCGACACGCTGTAAAGCAGGGGTGGGGAAACATTGATCCTGGAGGGCCACTCTCCTGCAGAGTTGATCTCCAACCCTAATCAAAACACCTGAAGCTAATCAAGGTCTTCAGGATTACTAAAGTTACAGACAGTTAAGTGTTTTTTCCAGGGTCGGAGCTAAACTCTGCAAGAGAGTGGCCCTCCAGGATCAACGTTCCCCACCCCTGCTGCAAAGGATATCTTTTCCATGTTAGAGTTTTTGTCCTAACCAGCTGTGACAGTGACACATGGTGATTCTATTTTAAAAACGGTTTCTATTTCTGCGACGTTGCGGCTGGCGCAACACAAAACATGGCAATGAAACTACTCAGGTAGTGTTTATATGCTTTATTTAATGTTAAAAGCATGTAATGTGACTTTGAATATAATTTAGTGCTCACAGCTCTATAACATAGGTGTACTAAAAGCAACAGTGGATAATTTTGGCTCAGATCTTGAAATTAAACAAATGGAAGCATTACCTATACTTGCCGTGAGAGCCCGTTCACACACACTGTTCTTGATTGGCTGTGGTTTTTTGATTGATTTGTGGCATCTCATCGTCGCTTTTGGAATCGTATTTTGTTGTGTGTATGTAGGACACGGTGTAAAGGTGTGCTATAAATTGGTAGTACTCAAATGGCTCTTGAGACAGTAGTGGAGTTGACCACTCGGACAAGGAGACTACATTCAATATATCCAGACTTTGATATCTTGCATACTTAATAAAATTGAGTGGTTTTGATAAGGCTGGCGCACTTCATTGCCATTACTTGAAATATTCCTATAATGATGTTACTAAGGAGGAATGTGTTCTTCAGGTTAAGAGAAAGGAGCCTCAGGAGCTTGTCGAAGGTGATGAGCTGAAGAGAGCCAGGCCTTCCACTCCACCGGATGAAGAAGATGAGGGTTTGTTCCTCATGTTGTTTTAGAGCTTGCATTAACTCTCAGAAATTCTCTTTTTGACATTTACGTACTTTTATAACCTCTCAATCTATACTGTCTATATATACATGTATGTATGTATATATTTATGTATGTGGGTGGATGTGTATTTGTAAATATGTATATGTACTCTCTTTCTGTCTCTCTCAGACTCCTATCAGGGGAAATCTGTAGACACTGCTGCAGGAAGAACAGAGGAGAGGCGTGTGGCAGACAGAGGAGCAGCCAGGAGGAGGAGCAGAACCAAGGTGCGTAAGCCATATGACCTGGACAGCGAGGGAGAAGAAACATCAGATGGATCCTCCTCTGAGAAGGTTGGTTTGTATGTCATTTAAATCAGTTTTTTTTTTTTGGTGTGTAATAGTGGGCACAGGCTGGTTTATAGCGTTCCATTACAACTCGAGCATCATGCAAGGAATGCCACTCAAATGGCATGCAGGAGAGAACCGCAGTGGCTCATTGTGTGTGTCATTAGCCATGTCATTTTTTGATGTTTCTATTTAGCTTCAGTTTTTGTTTTAACTAAACTTTTTTTTTTAGATAGCTGCCAAGGCAACATTTCTATTTTATTTTCAGATTTATTTCAGTTAACAAAAAAAATCATTTTCAATAGTTTTAATTAACAATAACAAATCTGTTCTAAATTGACCATTAACCAATGTATCTGAACAACCATATAAATTGAGGAATTCATGAATGAAAAAAATACAAATTGAATATCATAATGGTAATATTTTGATTATATACTGTATTCAAATATTTTGTTACATAGAAATGCATAACATACATGACAACATGACAATTAAGTTAATCTCTGGATTTCCATATGTACATATTTGAATACCTAACAGGTTTATGACTGACAGATCAATATTTATTTATGTATTTATCATGTTTTCAATTTTTTATGTGAATCCATTTTTTCTCACCATATAGTTTGTCACTATATATTGTGGGATGTCTATGAAGACATGCTATCTAGGTCTAGTTGTATAGCTTTTTACTGAGAGCGTTGCCATTGTAAACTTTTGGTTTTAAATATGAATGAATTTAGCAGAATCTATTCTGTTCTACATGTTGTTTTTTCATTGAATATTGGCTAGATGGCAGCATTTCTTCTTTTAAGTGCTGTGGAGGAATTCACACAATTCCCAGATGATGAGTTCAGACATGTTATTGTCATTATTGTAACTGGTGACTATTTTATGTTTAGGAGGAGGATGAAGACAGTGACAAAGTGGATGAGTCAGAAGGTATGAAACCGCCTTATTTTTCTTTTGTACTGTGCTCATTCATTTGGGCTCTTATTATGACAATTTTAAGCTTTTATATGTATATCTGATCATATCTTGTAGATCAATGTTTTTTGGTTTCCAACTATTTTCTCTCTTGCTCATTTTTCTCAGATGAAGCCTTTAGTGCAGACAGTGATGACGAGAGCATTTCTTCCTCTTCTTCTGAGAGCTCATCATCATCTTCCTCGGCATCATCTTCTTCATCCGATGAGGAAGATGAAGAGGAAGGTGAGCAAGCTGCAGAGAGCGAGTCATTGGATACAATGGACGAGTCTACAATGGACAGCATAGCTATGAACACAGAAAAGAATGAAAGGTACCTTCCTCTATGAGAACTGATACAATGATAAAATGTGTAGTGTTGTCACAAAACCAAAATTATGACTTTGATGCTATGCCAGACTAAAATACCTCTATATTGGTACTGAATCGATACACAGCAAAAACAAACAAAAACAGTAAATGCAATTGAATGATATTACAGAACTTACAATTCTGGTGTTTAACAATAGCATTCAAGAAAGAAATTAAAAAACCTGCATAGTCTTCATTAAACTATAAACTATACACTAATTCTTAAAAAAAAAAATTAAGTTATTCAGCTAAGCATGGGGTGATTTATTTTTCTTTTGTTGTTTGATTAACATTAATCTCACAGAATATTCGGTCCAGCCCTTTAAAACCTGCATGGTTCCAATTCATTGGAACGCATCCAATTTCTTACTATACTGTATACTTTCACTAAAGACATACACGACTGTGTTTACGTGAAGACTCACTTTTACATATTTTTGATCATTCAAACTAGGGATGTCACAAGTACCGGTACTTCGGTACCAATTTTGAAAATGTGATGATATCAGCATTTCTGTAGTATCCGTTAAATTCGGTACCCTCTAATAGGCAGCTGGTTTCAGTCGCTTTTGTGCTGGGCTCCAGACTGTAGCCGAATATACTAATATATTAAACCGCAAATGACTATTTAAAAATGAATCCTCCGTATTCTGCGTCTCTGAATGAATGCCGCAGATACGCGGTTTCATTTGCCACGTGCCCACAGTCGCAGACACGCATGACACTTGCTGTCTTTTTAGCCTATTTCTTGGCACAATATAAGGACATGAACACATGAACCTCACCTCAAGAACCACTCTGAGCACTTCGTCACTTCATGAGAATTTACCGTTTCATTTACGAAATCTATCATCATATCATAAACACACAGAAACTCAAAGGTCTTAGCGGCAACCCATCAAAATAAAAGTTTGGTTTAACTTGAAGAAATTGACAGAAAAATATTTGGCTACTGTTGTACAGTAGATTTATCTCAATGTAATAATAATACTAATACTACTACTAATAATAATTATTTTTAGTGCCTAGAGCAGTGGTTCCCAGCCTGTGGGCTGCGTCCCACTATGTTGCCACAGTGATCCTCCTGGTGGGCCGCGAGATAACTAATATTACATTTAATTTGAATATATGAATATAATTCATTCATTTTATTATTAATACGTTAAATAATAAAATATAAATTATATAAATTAAAAAATATAAATTACAACAAAGAACCACCTCTCTGGTAAGTATTCTGTTTTGGATTCAGAGCAGCCCGAGGCGTTTCTAATGGCGTTGGGTGAAATACAGACTGAAGGGCAGCTCAAAACACCCAACCGCTTCTCGGACACAGGATACAAAAACTACACATTTCAGTTGGATAAAACAAACTGTGTCGCTAAAAGGTTTTGATGGATGACGGTTGTAATGAAGGTAAAGACGATTGCAGTGACATACATTAGGCACGCGCGTGTCCATTATTATTGATGAACCATGTGTGCGCTCTCGGCTCACTGAATAAAGTTTTGTTTGGATGATGATTGTAATGAAGGTAAAGACGGTTACAATAGTGTGCAGGAGTCATACATTATAGGCACACGCGAGGACTATTATTGATGCCCAAACAAACCGTGTGTGTGCGCTCTCGGCACACTGATCGCTATAATGACTGATCGGTCATGTCAGTGGGCCTTGCAGTATTGATTCGGAGAGGAGGTGGGCCTTTGAGTAAAAAAGGTTGGGAACCACTTGGCCTAGAGGGTTGCATATTTTTTAGTTGATCTTTTTTTATATACAATGTTTACTTTTAAACAGCTTGTAGCCTTTAAATGTTTATATGCATTGTATACTAATAATGATTTAATTTGATTTAATGTTTTTTTTCTTCAAATAGTTCCAACAGATATAGCTGTGGTACCGAAATTGTTACAAAGAATCCTAAAATTGTAATGGTATTGGTACCGACTACTGGAATTTTGGTATTGTGACATCCCTTTTTCAAACCATATAATCTGCAAAAGAGAACTGAAGTTGCGATCACTTGCTGTCTGGAAGGTGTCCGAGCTGTGCTTTTTCTCATGCATGCATGTTTCTTTAGCTTTCTTTGTCATGCGCTGTGCGAATATATTTCACTGTTCTGCTTCCATTGTTTAGTGAACATAACAGTGGAAGCAGAGCTCATACTGACTCCTGCTGTCTAAGCATGTGCCGGTACCAAATTTTCATGTTGCGATTAATTTCTGAAGCTTTTATCACGGTATATGATATTATCACGATATTGAAAGTGTTGTCATACTATAACAGGTTTAATAACTTTCTTATAACAAAAATAACTAAACATTTAAATACAATAAAGCAATACACAAATATGTATAAAGTAAACAAATATTTAAAACAGATTAAAGTGCAAAAGAATAATAAAGAACAATTGGTTACACTGCACAATAAGGTCTCACTAGTTAATGCATTAACATTAACAAAGATCGAACAGCAAACAAATTGTTAAAGTTATTTTTTTTTTGATAATGTTAGTTAAAAAATTCAACTGGTAATTAATGTTTGCTCAGGCCCATTAAATAAGTTACAACTTTTGATTTTAATAAAGTGTTATTAAATGATGAAATTTACATTTAACTAAGATTAATACATGCTTTAGAAGTATTTTTCATTGTCAGTTTGTTGACTAATGAATTAACTTATGTTAAATAATGGAGCCTTTTTGTAGTGTGACTGAACGATAAGATCAGATCAGAATATATAATAAAATATAAAAATGTTTCAGTTTGAAAATGTCTTGTATTAAGTATTTAGTTATGTGACAAGCACCGTCGCAAATATAGAAATTTGAATGGCTGTGTTCAGTATTGCGAGTGTTTTGTTTACGAGGATTGCAGAGGAAGCAGCTAATTTCTGCTGTTCCATCATCGTCCTCTGTTGGCAGAGAGTGTGAATGTGTGTCGCCTTCACTCTTCCGCCATGCGCTATGCATGTTGGGTCTGTTTACATCAGTGCGCATTCCTCTTTGACGTGTTGTTCATTTTAAACGGGTGATGGGTAAAGTATTCTTAAAATACATTCTAAAAATCGGAATAATTTGTATTAAATAATTATTCACGATATTTTGAAAAGCCCACAATAACAATATTATTCATGTTCATTATTGTGATATATTGCATTACCATATACCGGCACATGTCTACTTCTGTCACACATCGGCACAAATTAAGAAATATTGCTCTTATTAGAGTGCTGTCATTCTTAAAGTACCAGTATCGTACAGTTTTTAATAGCAGGGTATCACAATACTTTTCTAGTATGGTATATCGCGCAACACTATTGTGTCGGAGGACGGATAAGTTGACATGACTTATTTTCTTTACAGGGACAAAGCCAGCGTTAACCAATCGTCAGTTACTGCTGCAGAGGTCAAACATGGTCAGTTCACTTTTTAATTTTTTTTTTAGGGAATTTAACAGAATAAATTATATCAGCATTTATTCACCCTCATGTAATTCCATATCTTTATGGCTTGCTTTCTTCTGAACACAAGATATTTTGGAGAATGTTGGGAACTGTTAACAACATTTTTCAAAATATCTTTTTTTGTATTCAAGTCCATACAGGTTTGGGTCGACATGAGAAGTGAGTAAATGATGATTTCTTTTTTTGGTGTACTATCCCTTTGAGTTTAACTTTTTTATTTTCATTTTATTTTTATTTTCAGAAATGTTAAAGTTTTGTTCTGACTTCATTCTTTCTTTTACTACCAGAAGAAGAGAAAACGCCTACAGCTGTGCCTCCATCTTCTCCATATCCCCGGCCTTCTTCCCCTATCCTCCTCCTCCCCCCACTCAAGAAACGGCGCAAGACTGTTTCTTTCTCAATGGAAGAAAGCGAGGTCAAGCCCCCCATTCTGTCATCTTCTGTTCCTTCTCCTGCTCCCTCTCCATCTCCCACTCCTGTCTCACAAACTTCAGATGTTCCTACTTCCACTTCTCCCGGAAGCACACCCACAGCAGTTGCTCCACCTACCGCCTCCAAACCCGCCCCAATGCTCCTTCCTTTTGCTTCTCGTCCCAGCGAGAGTAATGCCCTGACTTCCCCTGCTTCCCCTTCTGCTGTTCTTACTGTCCCTCCACCAGTCCGTTCCCTGCAGCCTGATGAACCCAAAAGGAGTCCAGGTACCCCTCTATCCCCACAAACTCCCACTGCCAAAAATACTTCCAAACGTGGCAAAGACTCCCCTAGGACTCCCCCTGTGCCCGTCTGCCTCACGGTCCAGAACCTCCCACTGGACCATGCCTCCTTGGTCAAAATGGCCTACGAGGACCCCGTCCCTGTTCCAAACACACAAAAGGGTCGCGTACGCGGCCGCCCTCGGACACTCAGCCAATCAGCTACTGGCTCTCATCTGTATCCTGCTGTGGAGGAAGAGGAGGATGAAGAGGAGCTGGAGCAGCGGCTAAAACTCAGGGAGCAGCTGGGAGTGTCCAGCCTGCTACAGCTGGCCTCTGCCCCTAAGCCTGACCTGTCTGTGCTTGCCGATGTGGCACTGAAGATGGATCCGGAGGCGGACATCGACTCGGAAGAAACTGAGACCTCTGATGAGGCAGAGGAGCACAAGCTGGAGGAGGAAGAGGGCGACTTCTTTTCCCCACACCCACGCCAACCACTCTTGGATCCAGAGGGTCTGTTCGTCCTGCAGGAGCACAACTATTCTAAAACTCTTGCGCCTCCACACCTCACATCTCCACAAAAGAGGACAAAACAGGACCCCACCGTCCTGCTCCCTGCAGACCTCAACCAGCACGGTGTTCAGGAAGCACCCGAAGAGGTTATTGGGGAAGCTCTTGCTGCCAGGGGAGAAGCTCCGGAGCTGTATGAGAATCTTTCCGGGATGGGCCTGCTGTGTGAACCCAGGGACGCAGCTGAGAATCAGATCAAGAGCCTTGGCCCACCACACAAGAGGAAAGGCTCAATTAGCAAAGAGATGGAGATGGAAGAGAGGGGGAAAGGGAAGAGCAAGAAGAAAAGTAGGAAAGACAAAGAAAATGAGGAACTCCAGATCTCTAAGAAACAGAAGGAGAAACAGATTAAGAAACAGAGGAAACGGAAGTTAGAGGTTTGTGCTTCTGTCTAGTTCTTATTACAGAACGTCTTGAGTGTTACTCAAGTACTTCTATATATACACCCTCTTTATATATATGGGATGTGCGCAACGATTAGTTATAATTGGATTTTACAAGCGAGTCTAGTCTAATCCCACCCCTGGAGACCATCAGTATATGGGATCCATTTGAAATAGACTACTTCATCTAGTATGAACAGTCAAATCCTACACAGAATGCTGCTAAAAATAGGTCAGGTGCTTGCCTTACTGTGCGTTCACACCGTCGCCGGCGAGAGCGTCAAACTTCGCTCTGGCCGCTCTGCCATCAACGCTGTAGAAAGATTTGTGGACGCGCTGCTGATCTGATGTATTTCGAATGCTTGGTCTTTTAATAAACTGTACTTAAAGCGGCCACAAAGCAAACAATCATGTTCGCATTTAAAAAATCGGCATTTGTGCAGACTGACCACAGTAGGGTATACCCGTATAAGATAACCTCATGAAATAATTTAAATGCGAAAGTTAACTTAATAATTATAGTTGCATGTTTGCTAATGAAATAAACCATTTAAAAGCCATTTGTGTGGTATGGCTTTTGTGTTCATGGAAGTGCTAGTCTAATTTCTACATGCAGTTTATAGGTGCTAGCCTTCGTCTTTACCGCAATGATCAACCTCTCCTCCATTTTTTTGCTTGGGAACTAATGTGGTTGGAACCAAAGTTTCCAGCAATGCGGTCTCTAGAATAATTTCAAGCGGAGCACTTCTACATTCCCATTGGTTGCCGCCGGACCGCGTCGTAGCTCATTACCATAAAGTTGACCTGATTTCAACTCTCCTCGACGCCCAAATCGTCCAAAATGCGCCGCGCCACTCTCGCTGGAGCTCGCCGCCGGGCTTCCATTGAGAATGAATGACTTTGATATATAATTTTGAGATAGGAATTTGGGGTTTTCATGAGCTGTATGCCAAAATCATCAGTATTAAAACAATAAAAGACCTGAAATATTTCAGTTGGTGTGCAATGAATCTAAAATACATGAAAGTTTAATTTGTATCATTACATTATGGAAAATAATTAACTTTTATCACAATATGCTAATTTTTTGAGAAGGACCTGTATATAATTATGTATGTTTGTTTTTTTATAGCTTGTAATGTAACTATTGTTTTATGGGATATTTTGACAAATTTTAAATTTAAAAAGCTTGAAGTTTTAAAAGCTACTTGTTTCAAGTGGCTTCCCCAAAATGTTGTCCTTGTATGAGGAACTTTGCAACATCTTGCATGGTTTGTATGCATATTTTCTCGATGTACATCCTAGTTAAAAGGCACTTTGCTTTGTTAGACTGTAGCACTGTTGCGATAATTTCACCATGTTTCAGGCTGTTGCGATATATCAGTTTGGCCTATTAACCCACAGAACTTTTTTTTCACTGTTCTGCATTGTTGGGTAGTAATAATACGTTTGCCAAATAGTGGTCAAATATCTGCCATTTTGCCTTTTTGTGGAATGGATTATGTCTGTTTCCTAACATTTTCCTAACATACTCTGTTGGTAGGATTTTGAAGAAGATGTGGATGTGGAGCAGTTGGAGTCT
The DNA here is from genome assembly GCA_023029165.1 of Gobiocypris rarus. Lineage (NCBI taxonomy): Eukaryota > Metazoa > Chordata > Actinopteri > Cypriniformes > Gobionidae > Gobiocypris > Gobiocypris rarus. The sequence goes on along the minus strand of CM040934.1, from coordinate 21,202,841 downwards.
GGGGAGCTTTCCAGCTCCAGCTCTGACTCGGGAGACTCTGACTTTGGTCTAGAAAGATCACTGGAGTATGAAAAAGAAGAGGTTAGAAAGAGTGAACGACTTTTCCTTCAGGAAGCCGGCTTGATCCCTTCCACTCAGCGGCGACCCAAACACATGCCTGCAGCAGCTCCTATGCCCCTTCCCTCTTACAAGAACCGCAGCGAGTTTGAGCAGATGACCATCCTGTATGACATCTGGAACACTGGCCTGGACCAGGAAGATTTGAGACTCCTGAAGAGCACCTACGAAAAACTGCTGCAAGATGACCATGGCACCGACTGGCTCAACGACACACACTGGGTCCCTCATACCAATATCCTTACAGCTGCTTAAGAGCAAAAATTCATAGTATATATACAAGCAAAATCAGATGCTTGCATTGGTCATACACTAACCAACAGTATAATCATTATCACTATACCAAATTTAATGAGTTTGCTATAACTGTCTAGTGGAAGGGGAACTGTGATACTGCCTTCGCCCAAGTTTTGTTCCTTAACCTCTTGCCTGCACTTACCAACATCCCGAACCCCCGGCGGAAGAAGAAGACAGCAGATGGGCAGCTAAGAGAGCATGTCACCGGCTGTGCCCGCAGTGAAGGCTACTATGCCATAAGCCGCAAGGAAAAAGACGTCTACCTTGAGCTAGACCAGCCAGTCACTGTGCAGGAAGTTGGGGACTATGACACTGCAGTAGGTTTACTTTAAGTTTTAAGAACTTAAATGTGTGTTGAACTTGTAATTAAAGCTAAAATGTTGTGTGCGTGTGTGTGTGTGTGTGTGTGTGTGTGTGTGCGTGTGAAGACATGTCAGATTTGAACAGATGTATTATAGTTGTGCCACTGCTAATATGTTTTTGACTAAACTCATTACTTGCCATTAAATTTCTTTGTTCAGTATGGCAGACAGTTTGGGTCAGTAGTGTGTATCCACCTGAGCAGCTCTCACTCACTCTCTGTCTCTGTCACAGGGCTCAAATCGTCTTCTGTCTGAAAGGCGCTCTGAGCAGCGGCGTCTCCTCAGTGCTATTGGCACACAAGCAGTGATGGACTCAGACCTGTTGAAACTGAACCAGCTGAAGGTAAAGTTCTTCAGGTCATTGACATGACCATGACCAACACTTTGATTACAATAACCTCAGTGCTTTTTCAATTGCATAAACTCCCTTCACCTTTTTAGTGCAGTAATTCATAGCATTCGATTTAGTGTATAATTGATAGCATCTGAGGGCATGTTCACCAGGTTTGTACCCTTTGTAGAGTAATTCATACCATCCAAACGGCTTTATAATTTCTGTTGTGTCAATGACCCTGACTGTTCCTTATCAACAGTTTTGGCTGTTATGATCTCTAAGCTCTTTGACTCCAAGTTCATGTGTTCAAAGTTAAAAGGAGTTCTTTTAAAAGCATTTCTTATCTTCGGACCTACTATTTCATGTTCTTTGAGGAACTTCATGAATGCACGTTGTATGTTTGGAAAGGGCAGACATGTGTCTTGTTGGTTTATTGTACAGCAGAAATGGATGTATTTCACACAAAGGATCCCCCCTTTAATCTTTTTATTTTTCACTGTGAAGCCAGATTATAATCAGTGAACTGGATTTATGTGCTTTCTGTTGTAAAAAGCAGTCAGTCCATTCATCTTAATTACTGGAAAAAATGTCAGTCTGTTTTGGAAAAACCTGTGTAGATATATGTTTTGACATAGGAATGCTCCTTAAATTGTATTCATTGTTCAGTGTCATTCCAGTAAAATCAGTCAGTAAGAAATGTTATGATAAGAAATGTTTCTGGAGCAGCAAATCAGCATATTATCATGATTTCTGAAGGATCATGGAGTAATGATGCTGAAAATTCAGCTTTGCCATCGCAGGAATAAATTACTTAAAAATGTATATATTTTAAAATATATTACAATAGAAAATATTTTTTAAATTAATAATATTTCACATTACTATTTTTACTGTATATTTGATCAAATAAATTTCTGAGTAATACAGGCATCTATCTTATTTAGAATTTAGAACCAAAATATTGTCTTAATCAAGTTAAGTCAATCTGTATATTGCTAAATTCTAGTTAATGTACATAAAATATTCTTCTGCCTGTAAACTACAGTCTATCCTGTACATGCTTACATCAAATGTATGCTTGAATTCTGTTTGTAGTTCCGTAAGAAGAAGCTGAGGTTTGGCCGCAGCCGCATCCATGAATGGGGCTTGTTTGCCATGGAACCCATTGCTGCAGATGAGATGGTCATTGAATATGTGGGACAAAATATCAGACAGGTAAGCCTTCTAGCTATTAAAATGATTTATACTAGGAAGTAAATGTTGGTTCTTCTTGAGGAATACATGCTTGTTGATGCTTTGGTGTTAAAAGATTGTGTATTTGTTGCTTCAAATGTAGATGGTGGCTGATAATCGAGAGAAGCGATATGCCCAGGAAGGCATCGGGAGCAGCTACCTATTCCGTGTCGACCATGACACTATAATTGACGCCACCAAATGTGGAAACTTGGCTCGGTTTATTAACCACTGTTGCACGGTAAGTACCGTCCTAGTGACGCAAACATCCATATATCTCAAATGCCACATGACCTCTGATAAACATATTGCTGCCACTCCCAATGTGAATAGATGCTTGTTTTTGGAGTGCATTCATATAGACCCACCATTAATATAGCATTAAACTGAAGAAGCTCTCGAGTAGTTATGTTAGCTTATGCGGATTATGCATTCAATATAAGGAGAAAAAAAACAATTGAGATGGAAAGGATCTCAAGCTGACTAGACATGGCACTTTGAAAATAAATTCCAGCTCAGCGCTACAATAACTCGAATAAAATGACCCTTCGCAATAACTCTTTTTAAGAGCTTTGTGACAATGTATCTGTTCAATACAATACATTACTCACCTGTTGAGTAATAAAAACACTGTCTTCTTGCCATTTTTAAAACATTTAAAATCCCTTAGTTCTCACCAACTCTGAAAAGCCAAGGCAATGTTAATTCTTGTTTTATTTAAAAAAAATTTTTTTTTTTTAAACGGTTGATTTCCTGGAGGTTGGAGATTTAGCTGCTCCATGTCAGTCTTGCTCTTTGTGACAACTAATCTATGCCACTCCCTGTAGCTGGAGCAACTTTTCTCTATATGATGAGACACGCACAGTCGGGTGACGTACGGTATGTACGCAATTTCTCACAAAAACCATCCTGACATGTCTAAAATAGTCCAAAACTTATAATCGGCTTACCATGGTGAATCAGGGTGAGACAAAAAAAAAGTTTTGAAAGAAGGATTAATTTTGAACAGAAAAAGTTATATAGTGTACCTTTTAAAAACGCATGCAAATGATAAACTTCGGGCCAGTTATAATTCTGTTGCCTGCCTCTCCCAGGTGTCTTTCACACTGTTATGAATGTTTACAGGTGGTCTTCCAGATTAGCAGATTTTTGTCCCTTATCCAGAGGTGGGTAGAGTAGCCACAATCTGTACTCAAGTAAAAGTACAAGTACTTAAGGAAATTTTTACTCAAGTAAAAGTAACAATCGTAATTACTCTTACTTACTTGAGGAAGAGTAAAAAAATATTAGATGAAAAAACTACTCAAGTAGTTAGTTACTGGTTACTTTCGATCTGATTGATAAGAAGTGACGTGTGTGTGAGATTAATGGTTAAACAGTCTAAATGAATGGTGTGCTGGGCTAACCAGAGCTCTTTTTAAAACATACTTTGTTCTTACATTTTTATAAGTATATGCATTCTTTAGGTAGGAATAAAATACAATCCTGTTTTTATTTGTATGTATTTTCTACACTTCAGACAGGTGTCTGTCCGGTTTTGTGTATAAATGCAAGACGTCACATTAGGCTATTCAATTTGTTTCATTTTGTAAAAAAAAGGATGTGTAAACGTGCAGATGTGAACATTTGTTTGTGGACGTGTGTTGTTTGGAGGAAACGATCTGTCATTGCTTGCACAAGAGCGCATATGAGGAAAACACTCGGACGGTGTGAAATAGTATTACAATAAGGGAAAAGCACCCATAGTTACCAAATTACCATTAATATTGTTCAAATATAGGCATCATTGCGACACTTACCGCTACATGTTTATTCAGGTTGGCGCTGGAAATCTTTTATGCCGAGATGTCAGTTCGTTTTGGTGCACACAGCATCGCATAATGAAATTATTCTTTTTGACATCTTGAAGAGATAGACTAAACCTGAGGCCACGGGTGATCTGCCTCCCGTAGCTCACACACATCTTCCTCTGCTTCGGCAATCATCTTCTGACTAAACGCGTGCTAATTATAAGCGGGTGATGCGTAGCCACATCTCGTGAAGTAGCCTCTCCAGCGTTTCGCGAAACTTTTGCGAACAATTCATCATTTAACAGTAGCGGAGGAACGCCACTGAATGTAACGAAGTAAAAGTACAGTTTTTTCACAAGAGTAAACGTACCCAACTTTAAATATACTCTAAAAGTACAAACTACCCAAAAAATTTACTTTAGTTTTAAAATTGATTTAAAATGTACTTTATGTAATTAGTTACTACCCACCTCTGGTCTTATCATATCCGTTTCCATGCAGCTGCTGGATTTGCTGATTTATGGCTTGATAAGATTTGGCTTTTATAGACTAGCCTTTTTCTTGCTCCATCTGTCAGTGGAATTTGTGTTTGCACCATGGTAATCGAAAATGAGATCATAGATTTACCACATAGAGCTATTCAGTGGAACAAACTCGCTGAAACCAAACATTAAAGAATTTCCAGATCTCCCAGGGAGGGAACATAATTCAAGAAACCCATATTTATTCACAATTTCATGTACTTCTCTCTCACAGCCCAACTGCTACGCCAAAGTGATCACCATCGAGTCCCAGAAGAAGATCGTCATATACTCCAAGCAGCCTATCGGTGTGAATGAGGAGATCACGTATGATTACAAGTTCCCCATTGAAGAAAACAAAATCCCATGTCTGTGTGGCACAGAGAACTGCAGAGGAACCCTCAACTGAAAGTGTCCTAGTCCTTCCCCGATACAAGACTTGCCAATCAGCTTTCCTGGCCCACAAGCTATTTTTCTGAGTGCACAAAAACATAGGTAGTGTGTGAAGGGAGAACGTTTGGTCAGACTCTTTAAAAAGCTTCTATACATAATCATAATCATATGTTTAGCCCAGGGTCATTAGGATCTCAGCACTGCCGCAACACCCTGGGTTCCACCTGTGAAGTTTTTTTTCTCTCCCGACCAGGCCCTTATCTAGTTTCGTTCCTCCTTTTGCAGCTGTGTCTGGTGATGTTTTTGCCAAGATCTGTGCTTTGAAATACAGCTGTTAATCGTCTACACACAGTCATATTCCGCTCACTTCTGCACAACATATTAAAGTGGCACCCTTAAAGTGCTGTCTTTTTTCGAGGGCAGCTTTTAAAGACCTACCTAAAGACATGGATTTAAGACTTTTGTAATGCTGCACCCCAGCTGTGAGAGAGAGTACTCATTTTAGTTTATTTATTATCCCTGTTCTAATGCCTGTCCTTTCATGTCGTTCATTTAGGTCAGATCTATCGCTGTACCAGATTATCTGTTTAAAAAAATCACCTCTGCCTATTTTTATTTTAATATGAAGCTGTTTTGACGCACATGTTTCTTTTCGAAACTACTTCTGATCTTAATTAAAAATGTCCCTTTTTCCAGCATGACATGCTGGTATTCTATAACTTTAAAAAAATATATAGAATTGTAAGTTACATTGTACATTGCTATTTTATTTTCATAAATTAGTTGTTGCAGTGCCATTATACTGTAACAACACAGTTATTAAAGGTTAACATGTACCTCCCATAATTTTAAAACACACCTTACATGAAGTCATAACCCTTCCATCCATAGTTTTTAGCAATATAAGGACAGGACAGATGAGGTCAGCTTTTTGGTGTGCTGAAATATACGCACATTGATATTTTAGCAGAAGTATGGAATTATTCATTGGATTTTCTTTTTCCATTGATATTTTAGTGCAGTGGTTCTCAAAACTGCCCTGGGGACCTCTCACTCTCATTTCTACTCCCTCGTCTGACACACCCAATTCAAGTCTTGCAGTTTATACTAATGAGCTGATAAGTTGTATCTGGTGTTAGATGAGGGAAACAAAAATGTGCACTGGTTAGGGGTCCCAAGACAGGTTTGTGGGCCACTGAACAATTGTGGAGGAAGGGGACATATGTTTTGAGCGAGGACTCTCTGCTTAGGAGAAAATGTTTGCACAAATATGCAAGTTTGCGCATTTAAGAGTTAAAAAGCTTGCGTGTGTATATTTGCATATTTCAACACAATTGATCTCCCAAGACCCTTGAAAAATAAGCATGTGCAAAGATCACTAAAACTGGTGTCTGTTCTTTCTGTTCTGTCCTTTTGTATTACTGGTTCTCGGTTTCTCTCTGCTCTGCCATAAGTTGACATGTTGACATTTACTTATTTGCTCCCTTTTTTCCCCCACTTTGTCTGAGGGCCTTGCCAGCACTCTGTTCCTTTGAGAGGAAGACCTGTAAAATATGTAGATTTGTTGCAGTCTTTCAGTAAAAACTGATACACTGAAGTGTAACCATAAAAAAAGGACAAAAAAGTTAAAAAGAATTACATGTAAATATTGTAGAGGTGTTTGTTTCTCGTAGAAACACACTGGTTCTAGTCTGTAAATATGTTCATCCTTTTCCTACTTCTCATTGCAAGAAAATAATTGTACATACCTATCATTCATTTATCTTATTTGTTTTGTTTTTGTTTTTTCCTTTTAATTTGATTTAAAGTTTTAATATTATTTGCAATATTTCTCTTGTATTAATGCGTTGAACCCTTTATTAATGGTGCATTAAAATATTTTTTAAAAAATAATTGCTGTTCAGTGTTTCTTCCCGTATTTTTTAGAGTATGAACTACATGTGCATGTGTGAATCACTGCACCCCTTAAAAGAGGTATGTCAGACTCAGACATTTATAGTTTACAAAATATGACCTCTCAAGCTTTGTTACATTTAACCATGATCAGAGGGCCACTGAGGTGGGCTCCTAGAGCATTGAAATTAAACTGGAAAAAAATAAGCATAGCTAAGGCACATTTTATCAATGTATTTCCCTTAGAGGGGGGACTTCTTGAAATAATTGTTGACCTTTGTATTGTGTAAGAGATGCTTGCCATGGGCAGTTTACATAGTTCTGCCACATCATAATTGACACCACTTTTAACTGACAATACATTTTCCCCACAATCCAATTACATTTGGAAGTATTGAAATGGAATATTGTGGCATATTCCATTCTCTCTTTCTCTCCCTCTCCCTAATGAATTCAGTGTGCATCATGGCAGATGGCAGCATTCCAGTAGGTCAGTGATGTAATACCAGATAATTGGACAAAGATTGAGTGGAATGTCCAAAACTTTGTCTTCAGGTTATTGAAGATTTGGCCTATTGTTGCGAATGTAAATTATACTGAAATACTGATGTGTTTTTGTTCCACTAATGCAGTGTCAATATAACCTCTCACTCTTCCTCGCATGTTCCTCGTTTGCGCTGTAAAGTATGATGCGGAAGAATGCGGCTTGCAGAGAGGAAGATGCACATATCAAACAATTACACAGGAAGTAGAAACATCGAGGTTGAGCTCACTGTATTCATTGAAGAAAATGAGGGGATAAGGTAAGGGGTAAATTCAAAGTAGGAATATGTGTGTTTTTGTATAGACCACCACCTGCTTAAGAGAATACGTGTGGCTGTAGCTAAACTCACTGTCAAGACGTTGAAGCAAAGATACAAGAATAGGAAAAGAGCGAGTGTAGGAGAAAATGGGAATGCATCTTCTGGGTTAAAATTAGTTTTTTTAAATGTTCACAATAGTGCACAAACCCGCTGTGTGAAATGTGTCACTTGGTAAACTGAACTGACGAGAGAGATTCTGCGGAACACAAAGCATCAAGTGACAGCTTCAGTCATCTGCCTGACTGTGATGGCCTTGTTTGTGGGCCATGGACACAAAGGAGAGCAGATAAGGTTTCGCGGAAACTTTTTTCAGGAACACGAAATGAAACAGAAGCCTACTTATTTATTCTGCAGAGGAAATATGAGCGGATTTTATGTTGAAGTTCTGAAGATCCTACAGTTTTTGCGGTGAAAGACAGGACCTGTTTGTCGACACCATTCATTCATTCATTCAACCTGATGTCTCATTTCGAAGGCTGCTTCCTCCGGAGGTCACATTTGTCGAAAATAAGGATGTCTTATTTCAGAACTTGCATTAAACGTTGGGATGTAGCGGTCGTTTTACTAAAATAAAGCATCTTCAGTTACATATGCGGCAGAAAATGTGACCTCCGGAGAGCATAGCATCTTTGTAGTCAGTTTCTGTATGACGTCAAGCAACGTTGCTATAGAACGCTGCATCTAATCGGAAATAATCGATACCAGGAGACGAGCAGCCTTTCAGTTTATCTGCGGGAAGTCAAGTTCCTGAATAACCGGTGGCGAACTCTAAAGCGGATAATTAATTTAAGGTGTCTGCAAACTGGACAACGATGCTACCCTGACAGCATGCGAGACGCCCTGTGTAAGATGCACAATGAAAAAGAAAACAAACAATTACGATACAATCATATGGGTCAATGACAGGTAATGAGATGATAATGAGGGTACATCTTTTAACAACCTAGTTTAAAAGGTATGTTCCAATTCCAATTTTGTATTTTTGTTGGTTTCATACATGGAAGCGCTATGTGTATTTCCTACTAGCCAAGTGGTAGCCTATCCGAGCATATAAATGGACCACAAAACCAGTCGTAGGCCTACTAGCACGGGTATATTTGTGGCAATAGGCCAAAATGATCGATTTTTCTTTTATGTCAAGGCCAATCAGTCCCATACATTCGGAAGCTTGCACGCCAAAACGATTTCAATATTTCATTTCCAGATTTTGAGAGATCATGATCATGTTTTTTTTTTTTTGTCATCAAATAATCTGCTTGTTATTTAGAAACTAGAAAGATTGATTTAAGTCTACTGAGGGGTATGGGGGCCCCTGGGCTTGAGTTTATATTTGGGCCGTACACATGCTACAAATGACCTCAACTTGAACATCATAGCTATACCTAGAGTAGCAAACTCTAAAAACAAAACAAAATAAAAAGTAGCAATTTTCATTTTTGGGTGAACTATCCCTTTAATTAAAAGCTTCAAGTTTGAAGGTTTTAAGTTTAAAATAGGTAACTTAAAAGTTTGACGGTTTTGAAGTCAATGCATGGTCGATCAGAAGATCAGTTCATCGACTGGCCTCTAGGGACAGGCTTGACCCTACTTTATGCTTCTAAACTGCTCTTCAAAATATTATGAGTGACGTCATGGACACTATGTCCATTTTTTACAGCCTATGGGTAAAACTTAAGTTGTCATTGTTTTTTTTGTTTTGTTTTGTTTTTCAAGATAAGTAAAATATCACATTTTGAGCCATGAATATCAAGCTGTTTCTTACGCCGGCTTCACACCGCACGCGCTAGCAGTGCGTTGGCAGGGCAGAAGCGGTGCGTATGGAGAGCGGGAGCAGCGCGTGCTTTCACACTGGCAGCGCTTTGTCTCGCGCAGCTGAACCGCTGCTCGTATATTGCAAATACACTTTCCCGGTCACTGTCGGTGTTCTCCTCCAACTGCTTTGATTTATGATGGGCGGCATATATCTGCTGCAAATGCGACTGTGTTCCCCTCTGTCCAAAACACACATGCATATAACATGCTGTATAAAGGTAATTTACGTGATAAAAGTAACCTTAAAGTTAAAATAAGCCTCTAGTTTTAACCATTTAAACAGGCCTTTGAAGTTTGAGCAAAAATGGGCAGTGTTGTGTTTTCGAGTATTTTATTTTTTAAAAATCACAGCGCCGGATGTCATATGGTGTTTGTGAAACACACAGAACACTTCACTACATGATTTCAAGGTGAAATTAGTTATTTTGCATGTTAATCAGGTCAGTTTTGATCAGAACAATGCACTGTGGCTTTAATTCAGCGTGAGCAGCGCGTCAAAAATAGACCGGCGCCCGAAGCGATCGCGGCGCTTCTGCTCTGCTCCTGCTACGCGCTGCGGCGCTGCCTCTGCTGCCGGTGTGAATGCACTAATCTGTTAACATGTATGGAACGCCAAAAGGGTCACAAAACGCCATTAACCAAACGCCTGGTTCCCAGAAAACGCTGTTATTTGCGGCGTTTTGGACAAAAAGACGGCGCAATATCGGCGTTCTGTAGTACCAGCGCCCGTAAATGACGGCGTTTTCACGCAGAACCGCCCGTTAATATCTGCATTTTTATATGACCCAAAACGCCGTTCATTTCGCCGTTTGGCCTTCCATATTACGCCGTCATTGACGGCGCTTCAGTCTGACAAAGACGGCGTAAAAAGCGGCGTTTTCGATAATATTCAAAACAGCCCCTCCTTTTAGTACACAGCCCAGCCCCATCAAAAGGCGGCAAGACCTGTGTAGTAGAATGTCGATCCACATTATTGCGGTTACAGCAAATACTAAGCATTGTCTCCGTCCTGTTATATATTTTCCGACATTATAGCTGTTCTTTGTTTCTAGCAGCGCGGTGAGAATTTTTCAGTTCAATCATAAAAATAATCCATACTGTCCAATAGACAATTCCTAGACCTACAGACAGTTCTGTAATAACTACTGGCACTAGACCTATATATATATATATATATATATATAGGTCTAGTGACTACTAACTAGTGAACAAAGGATAGCTCTATGGTTTTCACAAACAATACACACAAAATATTATAAAATAGTTTAACTTATGCATATATGATTTAGGAAAAGGCGCATATATGCCCTATGAAAAAATACAAATATCACACGATGAAGGTCCAAATATCAGTGACAAAGTGTTAAAAGACAGGACTCTTGAGGTGGATCGACATTCTACTACACAGGTCTTGCCGCCTTTTGATGGGGCTGGGCTGTGTACTAAAAGAAGGGGCTGTTTTGAATATTATCAAAGCGCCGCTTTACGCCCGTCTTTGTCAGACTGAAGCGCCGTCAATGACGGCGTAATATGGAAGGCCAAACAGCGAAATGAACGGCGTTTTGGGTCATATAAAGAAACGCCGATATTAACGGCGGTTCTGCGGTGAAAACGCCGTCATTCTGGCGCTGGTACTACAGAACGGCGTATTTTGCGCCGTCTTTCCGTCCAAAACGCCGCAAATAACGGCGTTTTCTGGGAACCAGGCGTTTGGTTAATGGTGTTTTGTGACCCTTTTGGCGTTCCATAAACATGAGCGCCGAAAAAAATACGCGCTGCTTACGCGTGCGGTGTGAAGCCGCCGTTACTCCATTTGACCTAAACATTTTTTTTTTTGCCATGTTGATTATTACCACTTTAATCTTTTACCACTTTTATCTGACTTTAATTTAGTGGTCAAAGTTAGTTTTTTCTGTGTTTTTCAAATATTGTTATTATTATTATAAAATCAAAATGACTTATTTAAAAAATTAAAAACATGTTTATCACAGAAGAGGTGTTCAAATAATTTAATTGCATTATTAATGCATCTTTAAATACAAAAATGTATCTTATCATTGACCCATCTGCAGAGAGTCATGAAGGGATTTCTGGAATGTTATTCTAGAGCCACATGACATTCAGCCAACAGTGTAACACAGTAATCTTCAGCTTATTCAATTTAAATGGAGAAATGCAAGAGAGAAGCACAAATAACTGCAGTTTATCAGGGCATTGAGTAATCACTGAGGCATCTAAATCCTTGTTAATTTGCAAAACTATTGAATTAAAACATTTGCTAAAAGAAAAAACACCCAAACTATAAATTTCCTATTTCAATGTAATGCCACTTTTTCATACAGCACTTATCTGCTTACAGTGCTGTATGAACACCTACCCATCAGATGAAACTGGTGTGTGCTTTATTTTGAAGTATATTATTTGATATGACAAGCTTATAGACATCAAATGAGGAGAGGCTAATTCATCAGGCCTGTACCTTACACAAGATGACAGTGACAGATGACAGCTTTTCAACCTGGTTGCTTCATTCTTTCAGGGTCTTATCTTTTGTTATGTCTATTTTTTAAAAACAGCCCATCAGGTGCTTAAGCTTATTTTGTTTATAATGTTTCAGCTCTTTAGTCAAGTTAAGAGCTGTTAAAATGATGTAACCAGTTTGGTAATATAGCCCTACTGATCAACGGTTTTGCTACGCAAATTCTCTTGCGTAATTTTTCTTTCACAGTTTTCCTATGCAGCGTTATTATGCAAACAGAAACCGCTTTAGTGGCCAACTGAAAGAGCTATAGTGTTATTTATGTGATTATAAAGTTTAAACACTAAAGGCCCGTTCACACCAAGAACGATAAATATAACTATTAGCGTCCACACCACTCTTTTCTCTCCACGTTGGTTGTCACATGTTCTGTTTTAGATTAAATTGTAGTTGATATGGGCTAAATGTCACTGTCCTTGACATGAAATTGCACATGTGATTACAGTTATGATCATTGTTAATTTTTAACTCTGATTTAGCAAATTACAGTGCAGTCCTATCTGGGACAAATAACTCTTTATGAATCGCTCAAATTTTGACTTAGGTTGCTTGACTTTGAATTCATGTCTCGATATGGGCTTGCAAGATTTTATATTTGTGCAGAGTAGACAAAAGGCATTACATAGTATGTTAGTGGATGAGTGATCGTGTACAAAAGACACTAGGCTAATGAAGAAAAAAAAAACATTATTTTCAGTCACCCTTTTGACTTCACAAGATTTGAAATAGTCCTGTGCACATTGTGGCCGGACAAATCTTTTTTCTTTTTTTTTTTTTTAAACACCAATATTCCATAACCTAAGGTTATAGTAGCTGCATTCATTATTAGGCCTATACAAAGAATTAACCCTTTAAGTATTTCTTCTCATGTGAAAGGGAACAAGTTTCCCTGAATATTTCACATTGGCACGGATACTTAATAATGTTTTTATTAATTCGGTTATTTAGTAAATAAATGGGTGGGTGAATAAAATATTTTATAGAAAGTTACATTTTGACAGTAGCAGCGTGCTGCTGGAGGAGGAGGAGGAGGAGGAGCTTTTCAGAGAGTTATAGGCTATGTAGAAATGTCTCTCGCGTGTAGTTATAGGCGATTTGTTCATTCTCTTTGCTAGTCATTTTGATCTGATAGGATTTTTTTTTTGCTTTGACGCTGTACTTGACTTTATTTTGTTACGTTTGCAGAGTGAATCAACTGATTGTCGTCGGTAAACACTGACGGAAAAAGTCACTAACAGGAGAGCATTCGACGGAGTAATAATATGTCTAATGAGAAATCTAAGTTAACTTACGTGTTAACTGGAGGATGCGGTTTCCTTGGGCAGCACCTGTTGAGAGTTTTGTTGGAGAAGGAAGAAAATATCAAGGAGATCAGGCTTTTCGATAAAACCGTTTACCCAAGTCTACAAAGTCACAGTACAGGTAAGAAACAAATCAAACAAACTAAGTTTATTAGTTCCCACAATGGTTTGAATTGTTCTTACTCATTTGTTAAATATACGTTTATATTTGTGTCTTATGCTGCGTTAACGTGCTATTGGAAATGTGATAATTCTCCAGTCTGAAGTCGTGATTACGAGCTCATCACATTCGAAATGACAGGGCGTTCATGTGCAATCTTTACTTAGGAATCTCTTAGTTGCGTTACCTATTTATTTATCATAACGTTCACTACGTAGGCTACGAATTTTCAGACGCCTGGCATTACGTCACAGAGGATGTTGTTTTTGTTTTTAAAGTAATTAACATTTTGATCCCATCTCAAATATATTATATATAATGGGAATTACATTTGAAATATTTTTGGATTATAGTGGTAACCAAGTAGCCTAAGCACAACATCTAAAAACATTTATGTTTGAAATAAAGCCACTAATTGAAGAGGACAAGTGGAAATATTTTTGGAAAATAAATTAATCTCTCATTTAAACTACATTGAATTATGTATAATCTTCCTTGAGATCATTGAAGTTCTAAAAATGTAGTAGGCTAATTTATAGGCTGTTTTTGACATTCGTGATAGGCACAGTATAGGGTGTAGTTTCTAAAAGAGCCCAGGGGAAACATATGTTGTTTTTATGACTCCAATAACGGGAAAGAACATTGAATGACAGAGGAAATGGAAATATTTATTCATGGCACTAGCCTTGACTCTGGTTGCGTATAAATGGCTTGGTTCCATCCAATTAATTTTCTCTTGTCACCTTCCCCTTCGTCACCAGTGTGCTCCATTAATTTGATGTCCTACAAAGGGGATCTTATTCATGTATTCTATTCATCAACTCCCACTGATCATTATATAATGGATAAATTGATCTCTCATTTTCAGTAATTGTATAGCTCTGCTTAGCTGAAAAACAATGCCCTTTTGCACTATAGACTAAATAATTATGCAGCATCTGCCTGATAAATAGATGCACAAGGCAAATTATGATTTTGAATTTTGAGTTCGCTGCTTCAAATTGTTTTGTCAAATGTTTTCTATTAGCCAGAGTTTCTTGGTTTTTCATCCAGTAGATTTCATACATTACAGCACTCCTTGCATATTTTGCTAGTTTTAATCAAGGGGTGAATGGGGGAAAGATTGCATTACTTCCGCAAAGATGCTTGGAATTGTCAACAGTTTATCATATGGTCAAAGTCCAAATGGCAACAGAAAGAGGTTAGATAACCTTTGAAAAACAGAACATTGACCTACTTGCACAATGAACTTGTAAGAGTTTTTTTGTGACTGATTTTATGTACACTTTGTGACTACTTGTAAAGATTTTGTTCATAGGCAGACTTTACGTATGTTATTTAGCCTATGTTTTATTATAAAGCTCAATTAATCAAAATCACCCAGATAAGTAAGGGTGTGAACCTACACTGGTCTCTCGGTTCGATCACGATTATCATGCTATCGGTTCGGTTCAATTCGATATCACGATGCATTGACGATGTACTGTATCTTTATATATACAATTTTGTCAATGAATACAACACTGTAACAAATTTCTGTAGTTTTCACAGCATTATTACTGTAAAATGAGCAAATACTTACTGTAGAACCTGTATACCGCATGTTGCTGTAGATCTGCAAAGCATCATGGTCTTTTTTCAACGGCGGGTAAATTCTACAGTAATTTTTTTCCCCTGTGAATCACAATACAGCAATTTCTAGAAGATTTTTTTTCAGCCAAGGAAAGCTACGAGATTCCCCAATTCATCTGAATTTTTACTTCAGAAAGGTAACATGATGGGTCCCATTGACTTCCATAGTATTTTTTTTTCCTAGTATGGAAGTCAATGGGACCCATCAACTGTCTGTCACGGAGACGAACCCCGTGATTCCCTCTGCTGGCCAGCAGAGGGAATACCCATCTCCCGAATACTAACTTACACGCACCCATTCACCCATCTACACTGACTTGCACTACACTTCCCTTAAGCCCCGTCCTTGGACTTTGATTCCTGCCCAGCTGCAGCTCATCAGGACTATGTATTTATACAGACTGGTTTCTCTAGCCAGACGCAAAGTCTTGATTCTGCCACGGCTATCATTTCTGAGCGTTATTTTCCCTGTCTGATTCCCGGTTTCTGTTCCGCTGTGTTTATCGCCACGACCCTTTGCTGCCCGTCTACTGATCCTATTGCCTGCCTACTGGACTGTGATTCTCTGCCTGTTATCCTGACCTGTTTGCTTGTTCACCGACCACTCTTTTGCCTGTTCCACACTGTTGTATCTGCTGTTACCGACCCCCGCCCGTACGACTACGAGTTCATTCAATAAAGCCTGCTCATGGATCCGATGTTGAGTTCTGAGTCATTACAGAAGACTTCGCCACCACAGGATCCAGCGGCCTATGAACATCTGTGTGCTAACATGGCGCCCAAGCAAGTCAGATCCCGGCAAACCAGCACCAGCTGAATCGGTTAACGACGGTCACTGAGGAGCTCATTAGGGCCTTTCGCAGCCGCCATTCCCGCATGATGGAGACGGCGTCTCATATTAACCCTTGTCTGGCACTTCCCGAAAAGTTTGACGGCGACTCTACCAGATGTAAGGGCTTTCTGTTGCAATGCTCGCTCTTCGTTGAACAACAACCAACCCTTTACACCAACGACACTGGTAAGATCGCCTTTGTTTGTTCACTATTGACTGATAAAGCTCTGGAGTGGATTACTGCTATATGGTGTCCCGATGGGACATCATTCTCCTCAATTCAAGATTTTCTGAGGCAGTTTCGTGAAGTTTTTGATCACCCCACGGAGGGTAAAGGAGCGGGTGATCGCCTCCTCGAGATATCACAGGGGAGACGGACTGCAGCCGAGTATGCGTTGAACTTTCGGACCCTGGCAGCGCAGACCACCTGGGTGAGCGTTACATTAAAGGTTCTGTTCCGCAGAGGGTTAAATCACGAGCTATAGACGGAACTGGGATGTCGAGACGAGGGCCGGGACCTCAGCAGCCTGATTGAGCTTGCCATTAATATCGATAACCTACAACGGTCCCGACGCTCAAGTTCACGCCGCGTCATACCACAAGTGCCTGTTCCCGGATGTGATTTCACCGAACCCATGCAAGTCCACGGCTACCGCCTGTCCGCGGAGGAGAGAGACCGCCGTCTCTCTAATTGTCTATGTTTATATTGCGGATTACCGGGCCACCAGCGTAACTCATGTCCTGCAAGCCCTTCCTCTGAGTCCCAACGATCGGTGAGTGCCTCTTTGAAGTCTATTAGCACCATTCAATGTGTAACGATTCCTGTCATATTATGGATTAATGGTAATCGTGTTCCTACTGATGCTCTGCTGGACTCTGGTGCAGCGGGTAATTTTATATCAGAGGATTTTGCTATGGTCCATCTTGTTGATTTAATCCCTTGTTCCACTTCTCTCTCAGTTGAGACAATAGATGGGCGGTCCCTGGGCTCGGGTCTGATAACCCATCTATCTACAGAACTAGTGATGTCTGCTGGCCTCCTTCATAAAGAAAGCATCCAATTCTACATTCTGCCTGTGTCTCACACTCCGGTCATTCTAGGGTTACCATGGTTACGTCTGCACGATCCTCAGATTTCCTGGAGAGAGGGTCAAATTCTCAAGTGGAGTACCCATTGTCAACGCACCTGTCTGTCTAAAGTCACACCCATGCCTGTCTGTGCCGTTTCCGTCAGTACTACCGTTCCCACCATAACCAACCTGCCTAATGAATACGCCGACCTGGCCGAGGCATTCAGTAAGCAACAAGCCAACACTTTACCACCTCACCGTAAGTATGACTGAATGACTGAAATCTCATTCCAGGTCACACGCCCCCTAGAGGTCGCATCTTTCCCTTGTCACAACCTGAATCTGAAGCCATGAAGGAGTACATCACGGAGGAACTCGAGAAGGGATTCATCCGTCCCTCTACTTAACCTGCCTCCTCTGGCTTCTTTTTTGTGCGCAAGAAAGATGGAGGATTACGGCCTTGCATCGACTATCGGCGGCTCAATGAGATCACAGTAAAGTTCCGGTATCCACTGCCACTCATTCCTTCTGCCCTAGAGCAGCTACGCACAGCCCAATAGTACACCAAGCTGGACTTGAGGTGTGCCTACAACCTGATTCGTATCAGGGAGGGGGACGAATGGAAGACGGCTTTCTCCACAACCACCGGGCACTACGAATACCGGGTCATGCCGCTCGGACTGGTCAATAGTCCCTCAGTGTTCCAGTCATTCATTAACGACGTGTTCAGAGACATGCTCAACAGGTCAGTGATCGTATACATAGATGATATTCTTATCTATTCTAACACCCTTGAGGATCATGTGCAACAGGTCAGAGCTGTTCTCCAACGCCTGATTGATCATCAGCTCTACGCCAAGGCCGAGAAGTGTGAGTTCCACACCACTTCCACTTCATTCTTGGGGTATGTCATCAGCCCTGACGGGGTCGCCATGGATGAGGGGAAGGTGACTGCTGTTCTTAAGTGGCCCGAACCCAGGACGTTAAAGGAACTGCAGCGTTTCATAGGATTTGCAAACTTCTATAGGAGGTTCATTCGCAACTTCAGTACTGTCGCGTCCCCCTTGACCTCCATGATCAAGAAGGGAGCTCATCACCTTAACTGGTCCGATCTCGCTCGTCAGGCATTCCTTGACCTCAAGCAACGGTTTGTCACGGCCCCCATCTTTCGGCATCCTGATCCATCACAACCATTCACTGTTGAAGTAGACGCCTCCAATACTGGAATAGGAGCCATACTGTCCCAACGCCAGGGTCCTTCACTGAAGTTACATCAATGTGCATTCTACTCCTGCAAGCTCAATACTGCTGAACGTAACTATGATGTGGGCGACCGTGAGCTTCTCGCCATGAAAGCGGCGCTAGAGGAATGAAGACACTGGCTCGAGGGCTCCAATCATCCTTTCACTGTACTCACGAACCATAAGAATCTCGAGTATCTCCGCACAGCCAAACGCCTGAACCCACGCCAAGCAAGATGGTCATTGTTCTTCACACGATTCGACTTCACAGTTACCTACCGTCCCGGGTCGAAGAACACCAAGGCCGACGCCCTGTCTCGTCAGTTTGAGGAGGAACCTGCACTCACCGCACCTGAAACCATCCTCCCATTTCAAATTGTTGTAGCTCCCATTCAATGGGATCTCATGTCACTTATTCAGCAGCACAACGCCCAGAATGAAATTCCAGTTGCATGTCCACCTGATAAGGTCTTCGTTCCTGTCAACCTAAGAGATCAAGTAATGAGTCAAGTTCATTGTCATCCTTCAACAGGCCATCCGGGTATCACCGCCACGATCCATTTATTACTGAACCGCTTCTGGTGGGAGACATTAGCCAGAGATGCTACCTCCTACGTTCAGAAATGTCAAATCTGTAACATGCATAAGACATCTAAGCAGCTTCCAGCTGGACTCTTGCAACCACTACCCATTCCTCAACGACCCTGGTCCCACATTGCCATGGACTTCATCACAGACCTCCCAGCATCACAGAATAACACTGTCATACTCACCATTATGGACCGATTCTCCAAAGCCTGCCGTCTGATTCCTCTACCTAAGCTCCCTACTGCCATGCAGACAGCCGACCACCTGTGTAACTGGGTTTTCCGGCTATACGGATTACCTGAGGACATCGTCTCAGACCGGGGTCCCCAATTCACCTCCCGACTATGGTCAGCTTTCTGTCAAGCCCTCAATATTAACGTCAGCCTTACCTCCGGCTATCACCCACAGTCCAACGGACAAGTGGAGAGGCTTAATCAGGAGCTCAACCGTTTCCTACGGTCATATTGCAACCAAAGCCAGGATGACTAGGCCCGCTACCTTCTGTGGGCTGAATATGCTCAGAATTCCCTAATCTAGCCGTCGACTGGGCTAACCCCTTTCAAGTGTATCCTGGGCTTCCAACCACCCATGTTTCTGTGGTCAGGAGAACCGACTGACGTACCGGCAGTTAACGACTGGATGAATAGAAGTGAGGAGACATGGAATCAGGCCCATGTTCATCTACAACAGGCTGTACGACGACAGAGGGAGCAGGCGGATCGCAGGCGTCACCCCGGCCCTGAGTATCAGCCCGGTCAGTGGGTATGGCTATCCACCCGAGACCTTCGCCTCAGACTCCCCTGCAAGAAATTAAGTCCAAGGTACGTGGGACCATTTCAAATTGTCCGTCAAATCACACCTGTTTCATTCCGTTTGGCTTTTTTAATACTTATCGCATTTCTCCCACTTTTCATGTGTCCCTGCTCAAGCCCGCTGCTGGTCCCAGAGAGGAGGGAGAGGGGAGGTCCCGTGAACAGGCCCCTCAACCCATCTCAGTAGAGGGCGAGGAGGCTTATAAGGTACGAGAGCTGCTCGACTCCAGACGTCGGGGACGAATCCTCCAGTATCTGGTCGACTGGGACGGGTACGGTCCAGAGGAACAATCCTGGGTCAACTCAGAGGACATTCTAAACCCCAACCTCATTGAAGAGTTCCATCGAACTCACCCTGAAAGACCGGCCCCTCGACCACGAGGAAGACCCCGACGTCCTTTACCTCCTCGCGCCAGGAGTCGCTCGTAGGGGAGGGGCTCTGTCACGGAGACGAACCCCGTGATTCCCTCTGCTGGCCAGCAGAGGATCCCATCTCCTGAATACTAACTTACACGCACCCATTCACCCATCTACACTGACTTGCACTACACTTCCCTTAAGCCCCGTCCTTGGACTTTGATTCCTGCCCAGCTGCAGCTCATCAGGACTATGTATTTATACAGACTGGTTTCTCTAGTCAGACGCAAAGTCTTGATTCTGCCACGGCTATCATTTCTGAGCGTTATTTTCCCTGTCTGATTCCCGGTTTCTGTTCCGCTGTGTTTATCGCCTACGAACCTTTGCTGCCCGTCTACTGATCCTATTGCCTGCCTACTGGACTGTGATTCTCTGCCTGTTATCCTGACCTGTTTGCTTGTTCACCGACCACTCTTTTGCCTGTTCCACACTGTTGTATCTGCTGTTACCGACCCCCGCCCATACGACTACGAGTTCATTCAATAAAGCCTGCTCATGGATCCGATGTTGAGTTCTAAATCATTACAGTCTGGTTACCAACATTCTTCAAAATATCTTTCTTTGTGTTCAGCAGAAGAAAGAAATTCATACAGGTTGAGGATGAGTAAATGATGACAAAATTAAAAAATGTTAACTATCCCTTTAAATCATTTATTTTTTATAGATTTGTAATTTTACCCAAACATTTGAATACATATTGATTGTTTTGTTTGCTCAGAAAAGTGTTGAAATGAAATGAATTGTTCACAGAGAAATGTTAACTTATTGAAAAAAAATTATATGTTCAGAAAATATATAGGTTTGAAATCCTGCTGTTTTTAAATAATTAAATTGTTATACATTTGTAATTTTATCCAAACATTTGAATAAATATTGATTGTTTTGTTTGTTCAGAAAAGTGTTTTTTGTATGTTCAGAAAAGTGATGAAATTAAATGTTCACAGAAAAATTATAACATTGAAATAAATGATGCTATACTATTTTTATTTTATGAATTTTTTTAATTAAAAGTGAGAAAATAAATGGCGTTTGTGACAGTGTCTTTATTTTACAGTACACAAAATTAATGCAGTAATCCCCATTACAATAGTAGTTATGAAATACAGTACTGTGATTATTACTGTAAAAAATTACAGTAATTTTAAAGTTACTGCGATTACATTTACAGTAAGAATACTGTTAAATGAAATACAGAAACTTACTAGCTAATTGCTGCCAGCAAGTTACTGTATTTTTCACACTATCCTTTTTACAGTGAAGCAGTCAAATATTAACTGAACCTTTCATTTAACCTGCTCAAAGAAAACACGCTTCTTGAATTTATCAAACATCAAACAAAACTCAATAGAGATAGAGCTTTGATTTACACAGCGTGTGTGTTCTCCAAGTCGTGCTTACCAGGATGTTCAGATTAGCTGAAATGTGCCCAGATGTCAGCTTTTAAAGTAGTAGGAGAATTTAATTACTCTCACTTGCGTCTCACTCTCTCTGCCACTGTATGCTACCGCGACAAATGACGTCAGAAAAGAATCAGTGCAATATAATCGGTTATGGTCTTTCACTGAACCGATACCGAATCTTCCTCGTCTCATCGCAATACATCAAAGAAACGATTAATTTGACACCCCTAGATACAAGGGACACTTGAGAAATGTTCATCATTGCATGGAACAGCAGCAAATACAGGTTGTTCCAGTCACATAAATTCATCTTTGTCTTGTGTGGTGGCTATAGGGTTAGTCATTCTTTGGCGTTGTTAAATGCATAAGTGCAATAGCAACCGGAAACTTTAGCTATCAGAAAGATGCTACGGCCGATCCAGAGACATTATTTCTTTGCAGAACAGTTATGAACGGCTGTGTTTATTGTTAGAAAGATAGCTGTGAGCGAGAAAGGGAACAATGCATGTTGTTTACCAGGACGAGGGTGTTGCTTCCACCAGATATATTGAGTTCATTGTTTATTTCCTGTACTCAGTCATTTTCATTGTAATCAAGTAAGCCAGTAAGAGATAATAGGATCATGACAGAAGTGACCTTGTCATCAGCTGTCACAAACCCACCCACACACTCCCTCATTCACTAGAATACATGAAGCATATACACACTTTGTTTGGTACAACCGTCACAAGGAAAACAGAAATGTCAGTTGACTCTTAATACTATAGAAATCTTTTTATTGTTTACAAATATTGGTTACACTTTACACAAAAAAAAAAAAAACCTGCACGTGTTTCAAGTGTAATTATACATTTAAGTATTGAGTAATATTAGGGTTAAGTATAGGGCTTGGCTAGCATAATAGCATGTAATTATGTATAATTTATGGTTATTACTACAGTAAGTATTGTTAGGGGTTAAAAGTTTAGAGACCCAGAGACCAGTAGTGAAAATTGAAGAACAAGAGTGCAATTAACTAAAGAAAAAAATACTGAAGAATAGTTTGCAGTTTCACAAGGTGTTCGTAGACCAATCATTGCAAGGTGGATGATTCTGATTCATCTCGTAGGATGCCCATTGTACACCACCTTAACACTGATCTGTAACACAGAATATTACACAGATACAGAGTCTCTCCAAGGTTGGAGCTGATTAAGCTCCAGTTCTGACCAGAAAATGTCCCAAAACATACTGATAACATTTGCTTTCTCTCAGTGAGAGGTACAGACAATAGTACATGCAATATGCATCTTTATTCTTTAGTGTTTTAGTAAAAGGAAATATGAAATTAATAAAATATAATAAAAATGAAAGACAAATCCATATTTCATTTCTGGAAGCCGGGCTAAGTGAGCAAGCACTGTTCCTACACTCCTGTCAGTTTATGGGTGTGTGATACCTCCAAAATCAAAACGGATAACTGAAATCAATTGTTTAGCGACACATCACACATCCCTTGGTCACCACTCAGAGATCAAACACAAACTTTAGATAACATAAAAGAAGAACAAACAAACAGTGGTTCTATTGATTAAGTAAAATAACTGGAAAGAATCATAAAAATCAATATAATAATATAGGAGGATAAATATTGATTAAGGCTTTGATTATGAATTTAATTAGGACATTTACAGGTATATTGACGCGGCAGTGGATTTCAGAATCCAACCTTTCAGTATATTGCATGTAACTTATGTAGCAAGGATACCTTAAAATAGTGTTACCAAAGTATTTTTTTTATTATATGCACTGGTATCCGCATCAGTCCTCAGCTGCCCATTTATTTACACTAACATCTCATGGCAATTCATAACTTTTAAATATTTGTATGAATTTGTACGATCCCAATGATGGTATGTTTAGGGGTGGGGTTAGGGGTGAACCTTCATTCCTTTTTTGTAATTGTGCAAATTCATATGAAGTCACTTCCTTGTAACAAAGTTATGTTTTCCAGTGAGATCAGGCTGATGTGAAATAAAATACAGAATCTAGATAAAATCTTTTTTATTGACATTCTAGCCTGTATTTCAAAACAGTAAACAACCCATTTGCTTTTTAACAAGGTATCTTATCTCTTTCTCTTTTATTTGCAGAGCATGTGAAGGTGGTGGTGGTGCAGGGGGATATAACAGATTATGGGAGTGTGCGTGATGCCTTTCAGGGAGCAGACCTGGTTATCCACGCAGCTAGTTTGGTTGATGTGTGGTATAAAGTCCCCGAGAAGGTCATCTATGCCGTCAATGTACAAGGCGAGTGAAGAATTGAAAAAAAAGAAAATAGATGGCATTGACTTCACTGTAGAACTGAGACCAATGTTTTGCACTTTAAAGGTTAGGAGTTGGCTAAGAAAACACTGATTGTTGCCAGCTTCAAAGATGGACTGCTGTTTAAAAGTTTAGGGTCAGTAAGCTCACCAAGGCTGCATTCGTTTGATCAAAAATATAGTAAAACGCATAATATTGTGAAATAATATAGCACTTTAATATATATATTTTTTTAATGCAATATATTTTAAAATGTCTTCAGTGTCACAGGAATGATTCTAATATACTGATTTGATACTCAAGAAACACTTTCTTATTATTATCAGGGTTAAAAACAGTTGTGTTTTGTAGAAACTGTGATAGATTTAAAAAAAATCTTTTAGACCCTAAACTTTTGAACAGTAGTTTTTGTTCAGTGGGTGTTTTGTAGGTTTTGGTTTCTCACACATTTTTCCTTTGGTGACATTTTCAGTAACCTTAAAGCTTTACGATCGGTTTGGTCCGGAAATGCATCATATATTCTCACACACAAGGCGGGAATTCACATTGTTTTATTTCCACCGATGATAAAGTGAGGATAATAGACATGTGCTTTTTAGCAACAGTCCACAGCTCTTGTGCAATAAACCCAAATGCTAGGCTGGAAAGATCATGTGGCTATATGAGAAATAGAGCGTATGTAATTACTAACATCTCATTAAGATCACTAGAAAGATCAAATTCTCCATTTAAACACATCTACATAAAGATGTCTGATGTTGGAAATGCGTTCAGCATCACCACCTGCGCGAGTGAATACATGTCTATATTATAAAAGGTACAATGTTTTTATACAGTATATGGGTTCAGATCTGTCTCGCCACTTTCATGGTTTTGAACTTATTCATCACCCTTTTTTAATTTCGACTGTTTGTGGTAGACCTTACTGGTTAAATGTTCCTAACATGTATTTTAGCCTGTGTCAGTATTATAGTACTGATAGATGTAGACAAACCCTGAGGATACAGATAAAAACAAGCGCAAGAGATGGTGAATGTGCTATCATGCTGGAATTTTCCTTTGGTTTGGATCTTGCCCTATCATATCATTTGATCCGTTGCTCTCACATGTACATTCCACCTTAATTTCCCAGAAAGATCCTCTTTAAATACTATTGAAAGAGGCTGGATACTCAATTGTTTACCTTTGTTTTACCACTCATCACTAAATATCTGAAACTTCAGAAAGCTGATAGGCTTCTCATTCAGACTACCCGGCGCTTTCAAGTGCATGAAAACCTTACTTGGAATTAGGGGTTTGTCATCTGTTCCAAGCTTAAAGAGTCTGAGTCTAATTAATGTCAGTTTAAGCAACACATACAACTTTGTTTTAGCTCCTTCATCTGTATAAGTACAACAGTTGTAATCCTTTTTTCTTTTTTTACCTTTAGCTTTTTATCATGTGTTTTTAATTAATGCTTTTTCTTTCTGGATGCTGTTCTCCATCAGGGACGGAGAATGTAATAAATGCCTGTGTAGAAATCGGTATTCAGTATTTGATCTATACAAGCTCCATGGAGGTGGTTGGCCCAAATGTAAAAGGAGATACATTCATCAGGTAAGTGTATTTATTTAAAAAGTTTTATTGATTATATGTAAGGAGACTTGGACTTAGACATAGGGATGTGTTACATAGTGTTGTGTGTTCAGAAAATATTCATTGGAATAAAAAGAGTTTAAAGGATTTGGGTAGAATGGAGAGAATGACGGAGACTGCAGGAGAGGAAGGGATTGCACAGGCTGAATACGCATTGTGGAATAACATAGCGGAATTTCACAACGTTCTTAACATTCCATCTTGAAATATCTTTCAAGCTGAATAATTGGTCACATTGGTCATAGAGACATTCTGGGAATGCTATTTCCACTATCTTAACATTCAAAAAGTGAAGGTTTCCCATCTCTGCCACTGCTGTTTTTCTACTTGTCACCTGATGCAAGTAACGTTTGAATGTCTCAAAACACTTGTTGTGTATCGTGTTCTAATGTTAGGATTTCTAAAGTAACAGTTGCCAGCTCTGTAATCAGTCATCCCAGATGGAATTTCCACACATGTTCTGTGCTTATTTTGCAGGAACTATGCTTGTAAACAGGTTTAAAATTGAGCTGAAAGGACTAAAAACACAATCTATTTAGCCACAATATGTAAAAGAAAAATAAAAGATTGTGAATGCTCCACTAGTAATAAACCAAATTCAAACTCAGAAAAATGTGCCATGCGATCTTATCAGTGACCCAAATGACAACTTTAGTATGACTTTTTAGTAGTGTCATTGTGCAAGTCTTGCCACCAACTTCAAATAAAAAAGTACACAGAGAAAACCTTGAAATCTTTCCGTTACCACCACATGCTAGAAACATTAACATTTTCTTGAGTGACTAACACACACATACACACATCCTCACTGGGTCAATACACAGCGAATACATTTTTTTAAAAGCATCAAGATTATATTTCAGCATTTGTATGTCATCCCTGTGGTGTGTTTTGATTTTTAATGTTGTTAAACATCAATTGCTTGCCATGGACAATGCCTTTCTAAGGTCATGAAAATAATGAATGTTTTTGCTGGAAAATGTGACCTGCCATTGCCAACTATTCACACAAGAAAGACAAAACAAATATAGTCTTCATAACCTTTTTGGAAAACAGTATTGCACTTTGAAAATAATGTGGTTGTAATATCTGTTCTTCTCTCACATTACAAAATATTAAATAATTGTCAATAATTACAGACCCAAAGTTATACCTAGGTAAAATGACAATTATGTATAAAAAATATTTTAAATAATTTCACCAAAGAAATGAATGTTAAATGTGCAACACTCACTGCAATGATAGACAGGGCCAGTGATGTTTCAGCCATCTTCAGGATGTAGCGTCATTTTGTGCTTGCACACACATTCCATCTGTGCAACTTGTATGAATACATCTGGGTCTACTCATTCAGAGAGGGAATACAAAGAGAGTGAGCATTATGGGTATGAGTGTGCCTGGTCTTATAATTTGACAGTATTGGTCGGGATGTGCCACATAATTTTAGTTACAGATGGAGTTGAGTCTACAATTTAATGCCTGTGTAGCCCTGCTACCTATTACTTGAAAACCTTTTAATTTTTCTTGTGTTCATCTTTCTTGACACAGAGGGAATGAGGATACTCCATATAATATATTCCATGAGATGCCTTACCCGAAGACCAAAGCTGCAGCTGAGAAAATGGTGCTGGGAGCCAATGGCACAAAAGTACTGCACCATCCAGCGGAGTACAACCATCACACCGATTTAGAAATTACCCCCGGCTTCTCTATTTTTAGTGTTCAATCATTTAAAAAAATCACAATCGCCATTTGCAAACACAGAGAGATTAATAAATGGAAACAGCTTTCTCTTGTTTTTTGAGGCACTGATCAATTTACCTATCTTTAATTCATATGTAGGAAGTTAGATTAAATTGCTGTTCTTTCAAGCTCACGTAACAAGCTACTTCACCTTTTCTGCAAGTAATCCATGTCATTTAAAACATATATTTTTTTCTACATAAGCTGAAGGAGGAATGTACAAAAAGTTTATTCAAATAAACATTTTGATGGAATTGAAACTCTTACTTCTCATTTACATTTTTCTAGTTGCTATTTTCCAACTTTGCACAATATCGCGTCCTCCCAAGCCCAAGGGATACAAAGATCACATAGCACTCATGCTGGAATCCTTAAATCACTATGTATGGTTTGTTACAGTCACGCCTTTGCACTTGTTGTTGTAGCGTTTCAAAACACTTCTTCATAACACTGTTGGTGTGTCTTCTGCATTTTAGTGATTTGTTTTGGAATGGAAAGCTGCAAAAAATGATTAATTTCTTTCTCTCTCCTTTCTTACACTCCCTATGATTAGGTAAAGGGAGGGAACATTCTTTACACATGCTGTTTGCGGCCAACAGGTATCTATGGGGAACAACATCAGCTCATGAAGGACTTCTACATGAGCGGGGTCCGTACAGGTGGTTGGGTGATCAGGGGAGTTCCACAGGACACGGAGCACGGACGTGTCTATGCAGGTTAACCATCAGACTCTTGCTTTCGTGTGTGATGATTCTGATTGACAGTGAACACAGTAACTAAGGCAACAGAGGAACTGAGAAAAATGGCTTTTTTATAGAATCTTGACTGATTTGATATCACTTTGTTCACTCTCTTTTCTGAATCTTAGCAAATCTGTCAGACAGAGGACAGAGTCTAAGAAAGGTTTTTCAAACATTTTGATGCCACAGATCCACAATTATGATGATCCCCTTTCTAAAAAGCCTGCTATATATTATATGTGTGTGTGTGTGAAAAGACACTTTTATACTGTGAAAGATAAAAAACTTATAAACAAGTCTTAAATATGGCCTGGAAAATATTAAGTAGTGTTAATGATAATGTTTATCTTTTTGTAGCTATTAGAATACTTTTAGTTGGATAAACCTTAAGCATAAACCATAAGTAATACAAACCATGGCTGTCAGTAGAATTAGTTAATGTCCAATTTAGTACATTTGAACTTCATTTCTTATTTTAGACTATTTTTTCTCTGAACTTTTCTGTTCCTCCTACAACTCTTGACTTTATTAAACAAGTAAAAAAAATGTGAGTAAACGGTGAATGTATCTGTGCTGTTTTTATATTTATGTAATGGTTTTAAAAACGCTATAATTAAGTTTAGAATGAAAGACTCTCTCCCTCAGATGTGTTTTTGTGCACATAGGAAATGTGGCCTGGATGCACCTGCTAGCGGCTCGTGCTCTGCGGGAACGTCCTAATCGGCTGGGTGGGGAATGTTATTTCTGCTACGATGACTCACCATACAAGAGCTACGAAGACTTCAACATGCAGTTCCTGTCGGCCTTCAACTTCCGCCCTTTGCACGTGTCAGTGTGGGTGCTGTGGTTCATAGCGTGGATGAACGATCTGATACGCTGGCTCCTCAAGCCCTTCTACAACTATACACCACTGCTCAATGGATACACACTCGCTGTGGCCTGCACATCCTTCACTGTCTGCACAGACAAAGCGTTTCGTCACTTTCAGTACCGACCGCTCTACAGTTGGGAGCAGTGCCTGGCCCGCACGCAGAGCTGGGTCAACACGTTCCCTTTAGAAACCAGCACTAAGGACACCTAGCAGCTGCTTTAATTTCATGAGGACATTTTTAATAAACACATTTTGTGACTCTATGTGTCAAACAGTGGGTTAGTCATGACTTCTCACATAATGATAGACTGCACAGAAAAGAATGTTTGAATGTCTTATTGCAGTATTTACTATGTGCTTTACGTGAAGTACAATTAAACGGAGCACCTCTTAATCATATACTCACAGTTGTGATGATCTATCAGATGTTTAGATGAATGAAAATCATGTAATTATTGGCAATATTATTAACAGTTGGGTAAATATACAGCTGAGTCTGTTTAAGTAATCTGGCAACACATCATCATGTTGTATTCTGTTAATCTGATAGTTGCAGTGCAAGTATTTGATCTGAATATACTGAATGCATCAAATATAAAGTGTATAATCCACCACATATACTTGTATTTAGATATATTTTTTGTTCAAATTATTTAATTGAAAAATATTTTGACATCACTATGTTAACTTTTTACAGACAAAAATGTGTGAGCACAAGCTTTTAATTATTTTAATTATTATTTGTTCAATTGCCTTAAATATTTAATTGTTTATATGAAATATAGTTCATTTCTCTGTTCAGAGAAATAATGCAAGGCAAATTAAACTGTTCTACAGAAAGTAGAATTTAGTTTTTTTATTTTTAAAGTTAATTTTAAGTTTAATTTTATTTATTTATGCACACATATACTTATTAATAATACTATATTATGTTGCTTAAATGTATAAGTCTGAAGAGAAAAAAAATAAATATTTTGAAATTTCATGATTTCTTTTTTGATGTTATGATTATTATAAATTTTTACACAATTGATCTGTGAATTGTTCCATACCCCCCTAACAAACTAGGCTTTATTAAATGAATTTAAAGGATGACTTGTTAATGTTACTTACACACCGATCAGGCATAACATGATGATATTTTTGAAATCCTAATATTGTTTTGGTCCCCTTTTGCTGCCAAAAAACAGCTGCTCCACTATTAATTTTGCCTGCTGCTCCACTAGACCCCTGAAGGTGTGCTGTGGTATCTGGCACCAAGATGTTAGCAGCATATCCTTTAAGTCCTGTAAGTTGCGAGGTAGGGCCTCCATGGATCAGACTTGTTTGTTTAGCACATCCCACAGATGCTCGGTTGGATTGAGATCTGGGGAATTTGGAGGCCAAGTCAACCAACTCGTTGTATTCCTCAAACCATTCCTGAACCATTTTTGCTTTGTGGCAGGGCGCATTATCCTGCTAAAGGAGGCCACAGCCAGCAGAGTATACTGTTTCTATTAAAGGGTGTACATCGTCTGCAACAATGCTTAGGTAGGTGGTACTGTCAAAGTATCATCCACATGGATGGCAGGATCCAAGGTTTTCCATCCATTTGATGTACAAGAAAATGTGATTCATCAGACCAGGCCACCTTCTTCCATTGTTCCGTTGTCCTGTTCTGATGCTCACATGACCACTGTTGGTGCTTTCGACGGTGGACAGGGGTCAGCATGGGCACACTAACTGGTCTGAGTTTTCTGACACCTTTCAATCAGAACCAGCATTAACTTCTTGAGAAATCTGAGCTAAATTAGCTCGTCTGTTTGATCAGACCACACAGGCCAGCCTTTGCTCCTCACATGCATCAGTGCCTTGACCGGCCATGACCCTGTTGCCGGTTCACCACTATTCCTTCCTTGGACCACTTTTGATAGATACTGACCACTGCAGATCTGTCTGATTGGTGTAGCTCATGACAGCAAATAATTTCAGGCTCCCCTTTTTTTTCTTGAAGAATTATTACAGTGACTCACACAATAACCAATCTCATCCCTAGAGATGAGATGAAAAACTCATATGTTCCTTCTCTGCCTGGAGAAGAAAGACCACATGATTTTACTATGAGGCCAGATTTTCCACATCAGCTTTTACTGTTAGGTATCATAGCAATCATTTTGGTACACATGAAAGTAGACTCTCACTGTTTACACTCTAAAGAAAAAAAGAAAAAGAAGTGCATAATGTTTGTGTGGGCGCGCGTGTGTTCCACAGAAGTCATGCAGGTTTGTAACGACATGGTGGTGAGTAAACGATGACAGTATTTTCATTTTTGTGTGAACTATCTGTTTCAGTTTAGTTAGAAACTTTAAAAGGCAAAGAAAAAACTTTGAAGGAGCAGAAAAAAACACGAGGGTGTTCCCATCTGGCTTCGGTTCAGGGGCATTCCCTTGAAATGAGTGGTGAACTATGGGAGTACCTCGTAACAGCTTCCATAGTGACCGTCACAATATTTATTCTTATATAATTGATGAACAACAGTATAACCAGCTGAACATAAGTGTCTGTGGTTTACCCCTGAGTGAACTGTGGCTAGAAAAATAGAGATCAGCTACATTGGCAGATACAAACTGTAGGCCAACAGCGACATCTAGTGGATAACACGAGACAGACATTAATATTTCTAGAATTACCTGCCGATTTTCTGGGCATGATGATCAATTTGTAAATACATGTTTTTTGCGAAAAATAAGAAACATTATGTCAACGTCTGTTATTATAAATTAATAATAATGGATAATTTTTCGAATGGTACTTCTATCTATTCTCCAAAATAGGTGTCACCTCTGCATCTAAATATCCCTTATATTAGATATACACATAATACACGGTACACCTGACATCGGATCTGTAAAAATAATTTTGGAATAAGTGCCTCATAGTTTGATTTACCCTTTGTAATGATTTTGTAAAACCTGTAACTGATTTTGTCTTTCATTTGGCACATGCCTTTTGTATAACCCTGGCATACAAAAAGATAATGTTTCAGGGTTAATACATTGTGAAATTTTACTAGAACAATGACATAACTAATGATATTCTGCTCACCTTTTTCAATAGTCTTTTCATTATTTATGTATTAATGAATTAATTAGTTATTATCTATTTTTATTGCATAAAAGACAATAACACTTTATGTATAGTGTTTTTGTTACCTGTTACATACTTACTATAGTAATACCTGTAAATGATGCATAATTTCATGCAACTAACCCTAAACCCAACCCGACCCTATATTAGTAAGCAGCCTACATGTTAATTAATATCACTCAGTACTTATGTGTAATTATACTTGAACAAGGCCTCCTTAAAGTAAAGCATTACCAAATAACTAATACCATTTATTTAAATGTAGCTTTATATATTTTTGTTAATTTAATTTAAAATGTTTCCATTATCGTAGGCTTAAATACAATAATACAAAATATAAAACACATACAAATAAATATATAATACTTTTTGAGAATTGCAAGTCATTTAAATATTAAAAAGAACTGAAAACAACAAAAGTGATGTTTTCATTTGTTAAGATATTCCAACGGGAGTCCACAGCGTTGTCCTGACCGACGTCATTACGTCAGTCGATAATGGGCGCTCACGCCTTGCGGGGCGGTAGCGCGCACGTCGCTGTCAGTCAGAGTTGGTTGTAGGAAATGCGGACACGGCGAGATGTCAGCTGGGCCGTGTTTATCTCTTCCAGCGATGTGGCCCGATTCTCATTTCAGTGAGGTTTCTTGACTTTCTCAAACGCAATGCACAAGAGAACTGAATGCCAACACTGATACGGATCTGTTTGCGCGCGGATGAGTGGGAACCCAGTGCGGAGCGACAGTGTTTAGCTAACACCGTTAGCCCTTCAGCACACCACCCTCCACTCACAGACCCCTAACCGCACTTTTAGGTTTATCATTACAACTTTTCCATCGTCCTGTCTTCCTTGCGCCTTACATCCGTTCAAAGGCGGCGGCGGTGGCGGTGGCGGGGGGTCACGGTAACCGGTGTGGACAGGAGCCCCCCCGGAACGGACGGACAGATCCCTCAGCTGCGGGTGAGTCTGCACACTCTTCTCTATTATCTTCTCTCAGACGAGACAGATTTGTCAAAACAGATTAACAAAATTAATAACACTATGTTCCTGCGCCGTAAACCGGGAAGTTGAGCTGATCGGCCGCACTGGATACTGTCGGCATGAGCTAGCAAGTTAGCAGGCCAATTTCAGCAACTAAATGAGTACAATACTATTAGAAACTTATAATTTTTTTCAACTTATCATCGTCGTATGTACCACGGAGTGAGTGGAGATGCTCAGGACAATAAAGACACATTCGAGTTGTTGAGAGGCTGTTGCAAGACAGATCGGACTGCACGATTAGCAGCTTTTAGATTAAATTTGGCAGTCACAAATCCAGCTACTCCTGCGGGTTAAGCAGTCTCAGGTACCACCAGATGATCACTTTATGCCATTGTTTGTATGTTTTATGACTGTAGTCTTCCCTTTAAAAACGTGTTGTATTTTGTATAGGTGTTGGTCTTTTACAAATGGAGGTTTCCCGGTATCCGGTCCTACTGTATTATTGTCCAGTCACCTCACATGTGGTTAGTCACACTGCGATTGACAGCTCATGCGTTTGCACCAATACCTTTTTAAAAACTTCCCCTAAAAGCTCTTAAGTGTGTTTTGTTTACATCTTTTCTCAGTCCTCACAGTTTAAATAGTATTAGTCTTGGTCACCCGGAACGAGCACAGTTCATGTGTATGGGTGGAGTCCCATTAAGTGGCATTGTCCGATTCCTGAACGAATCGTTCTTTTGAGCCGGATCATTTTAGTGAATCTGTTGAACCGATCACAAAATCAGTTCGAACGATTCATTTACAATTTGGGCTTTTAATCAACAACTTATTAAAATACTTTAGGAGTATTTGGAGGATTTGACAGTTGGGGAAGAAAAAGTACATTACATTAATCAAACAAACAGCACAAATATGACAAAAAATATGACAGTTTTATTCTCACACATGAGTTGGTTGGTTGAATAATAGCATTCAAATGGTGCAAAACCACCAATACGTAGATGTAAATGTTTTAGCATTGTCTAATGTAAATGCTAATTTATATTTAGGTACCAAATGACTTTGTTCCTTTTGAGAGTGATTTATGAGCATATTAATTTTTAAAAGCATCATTGAATCGTTTTTGCACCTGTCTGAACGAACCGATTTGTTAAAATGAGTATGACTTCCTATTCTCTGCAGCAAAGACTTCCTGATACGTTTTAGTGGAGTTTTACTTTTAGATTATTAATAGTTTATTGTGCAATAACTCTTTATTACACATTACTTTTTAATAGTCATCTGACTTCTGTGAATGTTTTATCAGGATTTTGTAGACACCCCAAAGTTTGACAATCACACGTGGGTTGTGTGTCCAAACCTAGTGAGCTGTCTGCCTAGACAGCAATTGAGCTTCACATTCACAAGCATGTTCGAACTTTTAGCCACAGTGCTGTCAAGGAACCACTTCCTTTTTATCTCCTGTCAGCATGTGTACTCGGACACATTTATATATAGATCATACGGAAGTCTATGAGGCAGACCTTAGTGTAAGAGGAAATAGCGGTAACCTTTTCCTTTACACTGCACTTAAACTAGATCTGTAAACTCTAGTGCAGCCTATCATATCACTGTTATTTGCATCTGTATAATTTATACGTATTAAGACTTTCTTTGAAACAGTTCACCATTGTCTTTACCAAACAATTGAAAGGTCCTCCTCTTGTCTGAATGTGTCTTACTCTATAGGATATGCTTAAATACAATGCGTCATGTCACGCGTTGTTACCTTTTATTTAGTTTAGTTTCTAATTTAGATATAGACCTTCTGTATATCTCCTCTTCATCTTCAGCCTAGATGTTTAAAAGCACATTTACTTTAGATATTTTGTTAAATCTTCATGTTTTCTTAACCTCGTTTTTTTAAAGGTGCAAAATGTTTTTTTACTATTCATTTTGTTGTCAAAGTGTAATATTTAAAGGCATACTACTGATCAAAGTAGTTGGAGTTGGAGTATTTTTTATTTTGTGAAGAAGGTAATATTAATTAATCCAAACCCATTTATATTAATGTAATACTCTTTCAGCAAGATGACATAAATGTCATAAAGACAATAAATGTTACAAAAGATTTATTTCTTTTGATAAAATACATAAAAAGTTCTAGAATATACGAGTTTTTTTTTAAATTGTAACATTATTTCACAAAATAACTGGTTTTACTCACTGTATAAAATAATTAAACTGTATCAAATATCAAATAGGCTTAATGTAGCCTTGGTGAGCATGTGAGACTTATTTCAAAAGCATTTAAAAAAGTTTTTTGAATCGTAGTGTGCATTCTGGGTTAAATAGTTCTCTCTAATATCTACAAGTTAAGCATGTTGTTAATTACTACAGAAAAAAAAATTGTGTCTTCTATTGGAAGTGCATTTCTCTTTAAAATATTCTCAAAGATGTGTCATTCTAGTGTTCTTATTGTCTTGCTTGTAATAAATGGATGATAAAGCAAATATAGAATAACTAACACAATCCTTTCACAATCCCTTGAAAATCACAGATGCAATTTGTCCTGTTTTTGCCTGGTGTTAGGATGTGTTTTGGCAGACATGGGATTCTTTTGTCCACTTTCAACCACTGTCCTGATTTCTTCGAGGGGAGGGTAACATATGGAGGGAAAACATACGGATAGAAGTAGCTTTTGTTTCTGCCTCAAGACCAAACTAAATGTGGTGAGTGTGTGTTAGAAATCAGGAATGGTGAGAGAACATTTTTCTTGGTATGTTTTTTGTCTTTAAACCAAACCTGGGTCTTCAGCCAACAAAGTTTAAATCCCATCAGGCTAGCGCACTTGCCATAATGTTTACGTGTCAGGTCAGGTGGAGAGTAGGTCTTTTTGCGGCTGTTCGAACACATTTGACCGCATGAGTGTTTACACTAAGAAAGAAAGAATGCGTTTTCAACTACCTCTGGAAGTGGTCAAAATTGGACAATCTCAAAATGTTTCAGATCTCGTTTACACCTGTATTTAGTAGAGGTCGACTGATAACAAGGTTGGACCGCACTTGCCGATAACCGATTAATAATTAATAAAAACCGAAAGTTTTTAAACTAATAAAAAAAACATAACACTAAGTTAAACAGTGCTGAACTTTATTACAAGAAATTTAAAAAACAGTACTGAACCATGAACATGTGCTAAATTGCATACTGAAAATTGCAACATGTGTAAATATGAATATATTAAAATGAGAAGTTCCTACAAAAAAGATTCTACAGACAATAATTTAAACATTAAAATATTATAAGTGTTTCTTTAGCTATAACCTAGAAACATGTATGCAAAATTTCTTAGGTAACAGACTGTAAGTCCACTTGTTAACAAGGATGTATTTACTTATTTAGCTAGCTTACATTAACTAAATACATTATGCATTATACATTATACATTTCATGTTAGTTCATAGTGTATTAACTAAGGTTAACAGATACTTAACGTTATAAATGGAATATTATTGTATTATATTAAGTGTTATCATTTCATATAAATCCAAACAGTCTGCTTTTTTAGAACACTTGACGTTTATCTAATCAAACAAAATATGTATTGAAATCGAATGCGTTTCTAATGTTTTTATATTTCTGTCGGATGCATGACCTTTGCTTTCTCACATCACTAGTTGTTACATCGTTTTAACTGCTTGAGGTACTGCAAATGTTAGCGTCCTCTCAGTCTCGATTACAAAGTACATACACATTGCTGTTCTTTCCCTGCTAATGCAGCATCTAGTCAGCAAATGAATTACTTTACAATGATTTGGCAACATGTACTGAAGTGTTCTGTATTCATAACGTTTCGCTGTCTGTGTTTTAAACACACATCTGATGTGTCAGCACGCTCTGTGCATATAAACAACACA
Organism: Gobiocypris rarus; assembly: GCA_023029165.1. Taxonomy (NCBI): domain Eukaryota; kingdom Metazoa; phylum Chordata; class Actinopteri; order Cypriniformes; family Gobionidae; genus Gobiocypris; species Gobiocypris rarus. Next base: position 21,165,935 of record CM040934.1, on the reverse strand, counting down.
AGTTATTTGTTATTTCGCTCTCGTGTAATATAATGCCAGCACCCCCTTCTCATTTCGCACTGTGTAATGCCAGCAAACCCTTCTCAGCCGCTCTGGCAATGGACGCAACCCGTAAAAGCTATTGGTATGGATTTTTGCAGATAAACCCGATTGTTCCACCAAATCTGCAAAACCGTTGAATCGGTCAACCTCTAGTATTTAGAGTTGTCCACTCGTGAGTGGATTGACGGAGACTCTTATCCGGTCCTTTACGTTGGATGAGAGCTGCATTTCTAACTGTGCTGGTTTATGTTTATGTTATGCTTATGTTTAGATTCATGTACAGCCTTCCACCATTTCCAGCTCCTATTAAATAGATTTTCAAATAAAAAAAATAAAAAAAACTTTTATAAGAACTTCTCTATTTCAGTATAGTTTCCCCCCTCATTTATTTTAATTTTAATAAGAGAATAATATATCACTTGTGATTCAGAAGTGCACAGAGATAGTGTTTGGTGCAGCACACAGTGAGTTTAACACCTTTTAGGTGTGTAGGTGAAACAGAAGGGAAAATTTTTTTTCTGAAGAGCTGTGAGACATGCTCATAGAATTTCACAGAAGATTTATTTGGTACAGGATTTGTTTTATACGATAATTGTTTCTCTCTTTTCCTGCCAACTGAGAGTATTAGTCACATTTAAACACCTGCTTCCTTGCAGCCATTCACTTCTCAGACCAAAAGGTATTTTAGTGAAATGATGGTGTTTTTTCTTTTTCTTGTATTTCAAGGAATAATAATCACTGACTCTGGTTTTATCTCTCTTTTGATCAGCTGTATCATTGAGGAGCAGCTATGGCTGAAATATCCGCCCTTACCCCCTCTCCTCCGAGTATTGGTGAATCAGTTCCTGCTCCCTCCAGCCCACAGTCTCTTCCTTCAGAAACTCCCATCCCAAAATCAACACTCTACGGGAACCGAGCCGTAATGGGAAACCCAACATTACAGTCCGGTGGAAAAAACTCTTTGTCTTGGGAGACTACACTTGGCCAAAGCAATGCAGCCTCTTCAACAGCGACAAAGAGTGCTGTTGACCCACCAGTAGAGGTAATAGTTGCTACAGATGGAGAGTCAAATGGGAAAAATGATTTAATCCAAACAGAACAACACACTGAAGCACAGGACTCAGAGCAGGAACAGCATATGCCTCCATCACCTGAACTTAATCCCAGTCCTAATCTGTATCCCATCGTCCAAGTGAGCCAGAATTCCAGTCCTGCTCCCCCCATGGACGTTCCTCCTCAGTTTACCCCTCCTCCCATTCCTGTCTCCAACCCGGCCCCCTCTTCACAAGACACCAGGCAAACAGAAGCACAAACAGTCCCACTGCCCGAGCCCACCCAAAACCCCGAACCCAACAGCCCCAGCATCGATAAAATGATCCCTGAGCTCCCTTGCACACCCTCCAAGGCCGAACCACCAGCCGTACTGGTCCAGGAGTCTGGCGGGTCCTTGATTTTGCCCTCCACTTACACGCGTCCAGCTCCGGACACGCTTAGTTATCTGGAGTCAGCCAGCTTGATGTCAGGCACTTTGGAGTCCTTGTCAGGGCTCGGCGAGGACGGCAGCTCGGTGGGGTCAGACTCCGAGATCAACGGTCCAGTAAGGCGTACTGATAAATATGGCTTCCTGGGAGGATCGCAGTACAGTGAGGGAAGGTGGGTGTCAATTTTATGACAAAAACACACTCACATTATTTGTAAGTTTTTTTTTTTATACAGAGAGCAAAGTATAACCACTTCAGTTTATACGATTATGTCACATATTTCAGCATTTAATCTGTTGAGTATTTTGCAATGTATAAATTCTTCCCTTTCCTGCATATTGCCTCCATATGCTTTTCGACTGTCAGCTACTTGCTTGTCAAATTAATTCTGATATTAATTTAATATTTTAATATAATATTACTTATTATAATTAATGTTGCTTGTATATAATTATATTTAAAGTTAACTATATTTTACTTTCATTATCTAATATGTTTTCTATTGTGATTCTGCTTGGCTTTCAATGTCTTTATCGATCATCAGCTGGAAAAAAAATTCTGACAGTGATTCCAATGATATCGTCATCTTTTTTGTTATTATTGTTATAGTTGTGGCGTGGGCTTAGTGTGAATAGGCCTTAAGAGCTGGTATGTTTCATTCATTTTTATTAATCAGTTCAAACTGTCAGTACAAAGAATCAATTTGAAACTGATTCAACGATTCATTTTACATTGGAAAGCAGGCGTTAATGTTTTTAAACTATTATAAGCCATTTCTGAACAAATACATAAATATATATATATATATAGAGAGAATATTGTCAAAGGCAGAAAAATATTGATTTTCTTTAAAAAAAAATGCACAACCCTAACACAGTTAGGGACCATGAAATACATTAAGGAAGAATTTGATTTCATGTTGAAATTCATTATTTGTATATTGTTGAAATGCTCTAATATCATTTGTAATATTTCATTATTTTCATTTTTCTGTTTGGCTCAACTTGGTTTGATAAATCAGAGTAAGCATTTATAATGAATGAGAATTATAGGGTAATTGCCAGCACCTGACGTGAAGTGTGCTGCTGGGATATTAATAATTTGTGCCTACAGCCGAGAGTAGGATGAGCGTTTGGTGTGTTTTTCGCGGTGTCTGTCTCTCTCGCCGCTTCTCTGTGTCCTTCATATGTTTGCTGAAAGTGACTCAGATTGTGCTGAGAGGGCTCGTCTGAGTCAGAGTGCACTGACTGTCTCACTTTTTGTCTCTCTCTTCCCCTGACTGTCTCTGCTTTATCTCTAGTACTGACTAATTCAGCTAAAACGGGCACTAACTCTGTTCTTCTTTACATTTGAATGTTTCCTTTTTTTATTCCTGTTCAGCATTAACTTATTAACCACCACATGCTTTTTCAGCTATTTAAAAATGGTCAGTGTGGGTTAGTCTTAAATTAGACTTTCTCATATGGTCAGCGTGCTGTCTGTCAGATTTATTTCTCTGCTATTTTTGTTTACAAGCTATTGTCACAGTCAGACGGTCAGACCCGAATTAGTGTCTAGTCAGATTTCAAGGCAAAATAAATCTCAAAGCCTATTTATTAAAAGCCACATATTTGCTACAGATTATGTTAAAAACAAATGTTGTACATTTAATTAAATATGTTATGTTGGGGTCTTTCCTTGTCATAGAAACATAGCAAATTATTATTTTTTCTTTCATTATTATTATTATTGGTATAATTAACATAAAAATTCAATATATCTAAAAAGTGTTGTTCTTATATGTTATTTCTTGTCTGTAAGCTACTGACTTGTTCACTATGTTCAAAAATTTCTACTTTAGAGTCCAAGTGAAGGCTGAAGCTAAGTAAGTTGAGTCAATTTTTTTTTACTAGATGGTTTCCTGAATAATGTAAATATTGGCTCTGTGCTGCTGTCGTGTGTCTGAGCATCTCGACAAGCCCAAAATAGCATAATTTTTTCAATCAGTGGTGTGAGCTTAGGGCGGGACTATCGTTTTTTGGACAAACAGAAAGAATGTCTGTCATTATAAAACTATCATTATTTTTGTAATTCCCTTTAGTGCAGCAGAAATTGCACACTTTGACTAAGACCTAAGTCTCAAACTCAAGGTGTTCTATCTGTCTGGCATCACTATTACTAGGCTTGTTCATTTGGTAGATGATATGTCAAAAACTGCTAACACTTCATTTTAAGGTGATGTAGTTACACGTTACTACATGTACTTACTATATTAATAACAGTAAATGATGCATGATTACAAGTAACTAACCCTAAACCAAACCCTAACCCTAACCAAACTCTATAGTAAATACATGTAGTTAATCAATTTTACTCAGTACTTATTTGAGTAAGTACAATGTAACTATGTCGCCTTAATATAAAGTGTAACCCAAAAACGTATTAATTCACCTATAACAAGATTTTAGGGCTTTTTAATGAATTTTGAGCGATTCAAAAGAGGCAGTTGTCTGTATATTAGATGTGTATGTTCTCTCAGATTCAGGGTAAACCCTTTTTGACTTTGAACCATTTGTCAAAAGCTCAACATGATCTCGGCTTGTGTGGGTGCTTGTAACTGTATGCGTTGAATGTGTTTTATTTGTTTGTGAATCCCTCTCTGTCTTGTAGTGAGGCAGAAATTGCTGTGGCTGTGGCGAGACAGAGAGAGATGAAATGGCTGGACATGTTCAGAAACTGGGACAAATGGGTATCCCGGCGCTTTCAAAAGGTCTGCTTCTTATTTAAAGGTTCACAGAAGGCATTCCTGACTGGATTAGAAAATACAGTGCTTATGAATGTTGATACATGCTGTGTTGTGTTTTCTTTCTGATGCAGGTTAAAATGCGCTGCAGGAAAGGAATCCCTTCCTCACTCAGAGCTAAAGCCTGGCAGCTGCTTTCCAACAGCCAGGAGCTCCTTGTGTCTAATCCTGGAAAGTTTGAGGTACAGTTAGGTTTGATACACCTTCTGTTCGACCATTCATGGCCCTAAATCAACTCCTCCCAAGTTCATATGCTATTGCTGTTGTTAACTATATAGCTTTTATTCTTCAGGGGCTCCTGACTAACATTAAACAATTAGAAGACAGACACATCGGATTACATTTTTACTGTATAACACCATTGCATCTGCTAATCATATTGCATGTTTGTTCCAGTTCACAATTGACAGTAAAGCTGTGACCACTAACAACATTATGTTAAATAGGCAAGAAAAATGGTCACAAAATGCAACCAATCAATTGAAAAAACACTTTTTTTTATTATAGACATATCTGTTCACTTTTTTTTTGTCTCAGGAGTTGGAGCAAGAACAGGGAGATCCAAAGTGGTTGGACATCATAGAGAAGGACTTGCACAGGCAGTTCCCATTTCATGAGATGTTTGCTGCTCGGGGAGGACATGGGTAAGTTCAGATGAGGGTCTTATCAAGAGAGAGAGTGATGTAAGGCTTTTATTTAGATCATTACACAATCCTGGAAATTGAGGAGGATTTTTTTTTCCCTTTGTGTTTTTGGTCTTTTAGTCTTTATTCACTGCATAGTGCACATATTGATACCAGCACTGACCCTCTCAAGCCCAAAGTATACATCGGTTTTTACGCAAATTTCATTGGCTATTGGCTAATCTTTAACATGTTAGCTCTTAAACATTTGTTTTGGATTTATCTACTTTTAGAGTTTGCACCGAAAAAATGTTACAGACAATTGCGAGACCAGTATGATTCAGTTTACGGCACTCTGAACGAAATTCAATGACGTTAAAGCTGTAATGAGATTGGTTATCAAGGCACATTTGATCCAAGTTAGCTGTTATGCTGTCTCCAATGGTAGAGCCACAGACCCTCGTATCTCCCAAGAATGAGACCATTTTTGTGTCCGAAATTGACTACTTCCCTAATATTTAGTATGCGAAAAACAGTATGCCAACAGAGTAGTGTGTCTGAATTCACAGTATTCGAAGTAGGCGAAAAGTACCTGAATGACTTACTACTTCTGGTGAGATCTATTATATTTTGGCGAATATACAGGTCCTTCTCAAAAAATTAGCATTTCATGAAAAGGTTCTCTAAACGAGCTATTAACCTAATCATCTGAATCAACTAATTAATTCTAAACACCTGCAAAAGATTCCTGAGGCTTTTAAAAACTCCCAGCCTGGTTCATTACTCAAAACCGCAATCATGGGTAAGACTGCCGACCTGACTGCTGTCCAGAAGGCCATCATTGACACCCTCAAGCGAGAGAGTAAGACACAGAAAGACATTTCTGAACGAATAGGCTGTTCCCAGAGTACTGTATCAAGGCACCTCAGTGGGAAGTCTGTGGGAAGGAAAAAGTGTGGCAAAAAACGCTGCACAACGAGAAGAGGTGACCGGACCCTGAGGAAGATTGTGGAGAAGGACCGATTCCAGACCTTGGGAGACCTGCGGAAGCAGTGGACTGAGTCTGGAGTAGAAACATCCAGAGCCACCATGCACAGGCGTGTGGAGGAAATGGGCTACAGGTGCCGCATTCCCCAGGTCAAGCCACTTTTGAACCAGAAACAGCGGCAGAAGCGCCTGACCTGGGCTACAGAGAAGCAGCACTGGACTGTCGCTCAAATTTTGCATGTCATTCGGAAATCAAGGTGCCAGAGTCTGGAGGAAGACTGGGGAGAAGGAAATGCCACAATGCCTGAAGTCCAGTGTCAAGTACCCACAGTCAGTGATGGTCTGGGGTGCCATGTCAGCTGCTGGTGTTGGTCCACTGTGTTTTATCAAGGGCAGGGTCAATGCAGCTAGCTATCAGGAGATTTTGGAGCACTTCATGCTTCCATCTGCTGAAAAGCTTTATGGAGATGAAGATTTTGTTTTCCAGCACGACCTGGCACCTGCTCACAGTGCCAAATCCACTGGTAAATGGTTTACTGACCATGGTATTACTGTGCTCAATTGGCCTGCCAACTCTCCTGACCTGAACCCCATAGAGAATCTGTGGGATATTGTGAAGAGAAAGTTGAGACGCAAGACCCAACACTCTGGATGAGCTTAAGGCCGCTATCGAAGCATCCTGGGCCTCCATAACACCTCAGCAGTGCCACAGGCTGATTGCCTCCATGCCACGCCGCATTGAAGCAGTCATTTCTGCAAAAGGATTCCCGACCAAGTATTGAGTGCATAACTGAACATAATTATTTGAAGGTTGACTTTTTTTGTATTAAAAACACTTTTCTTTTATTGGTCGGATGCTAATTTTATTAGATGTGAGCTGTATGCCAAAATCATCAGTATTAAAACAATAAAAGACCTGAAATATTTCAGTTGGTGTGCAATGAATCTAAAATATATGAAAGTTTATAATTAATTATTAGTATAATAATTAGTATAATTAATAATTAGTATCAAATATAATTTATAATTAATAATATAATTAATAATAAGAAAAATTGCTTATATTTTTGTGATGTGGACATCAATGTGATTAAGCATGTTGTGTTTGGATTATTTATACATCAATAATAATAATTGTTATTATTTATTATTTTACAAAATAACAAAGCAAAACAGCATAATTTCATAAAATTATTGTCCATACCACTAAAATAAATATCAGCAATTCTTATTGTCAAAATGTTTTTCATCACTTCCATTTATTTTTAACCCGTGTGTGTGTGTGTGTGTGTGTGTGTGTGTGTGTGTGTGTGTGTGTGTGTGTGTGTGTGTACTTGTTTATATTACATTGTGGGGACCAAACGTCCCGATGTAATATAAACCTGAAATCACCTACATTGTGGGGACCAGCTAGCGATCCCCGCAATGTAAATGGATTAATAAACATACTAAATTATGTTTTTTTTTTAATGTAACAATGCAGCATGTCTCCTTTGATGGGTAGGTTTAGGGGCAGGGGCAGTGTAGGGGGATTGCATGTACAGTTTGTACAGTATAAAATGCATTACGACTATTCACAAAAACCTGAATCAACTAATTAATTCTAAACACCTGCAAAAGATTCCTGAGGCTTTTAAAAACTCCCAGCCTGGTTCATTACTCAAAACCGCAATCATGGGTAAGACTGCCGACCTGACTGCTGTCCAGAAGACCATCAGTGACACCCTCAAGCGAGAGGGTAAGACAAAGAAAGACATTTCTGAATGAATAGGCTGTTGCCAGAGTGCTGTATCAAGGCACCTCAGTGGGAAGTCTGTGGGAAGGAAATAGTGTGGCAAAGAACGCTGCACAACGAGAAGAGGTGACCGGACCCTGAGGAAGATTGTGGAGAAGTACCGATTCCAGACCTTGGGGGACCTGCGGAAGCAGTGGACTGAGTCTGGAATAGAAACATCCAGAGCCACCATGCACAGGCGTGTGCAGGAAATGGGCTACAGGTGCCGCATTCCCCAGGTCAAGCCACTTTTGAACCAGAAACAGCGGCAGAAGCGCCTGACCTGGGCTACAGAGAAGCAGCACTGGACTGTTGCTCAAATTTAAAACATAGCCCGTGTGTGTGTGTGTGTGTGTGTGTGTACTTGTTTATATTACATTGTGGGGACCAAATGTCCCGATGTAATATAAACCTGAAATCACCTACATTGTGGGGACCAGCTAGCAATCCCCGCAATGTAAATGGATTAATAAACATACTAAATTATGTTTTTTTTTTTAATGTAACAATGCAGCATGTCTCCTTTGATGGGTAGGTTTAGGGGCAGGGGCAGTGTAGGGGGATTGCATGTACAGTTTGTACAGTATAAAATGCATTACGACTATTCACAAAAACCTAACATGTGTGTGTGTGTTCAGGCAGCAAGACCTGTACCGTATACTGAAGGCCTACACAATCTACCGGCCGGATGAAGGCTACTGTCAGGCTCAGGCACCAGTGGCAGCAGTGCTGCTCATGCACATGCCTGCTGAGGTAAGACAGCGTCGAACAAAGCTCAAAAGTCAAGGTTGCTTTGCTGGGATGATTTTTTTTTTTTAAAGATACAGGATGAAGAAAATTTATGTCAGAGTATTATCACAGGATATAACCCTGTCACGATTTGTACTGTTATTTTCTTCTAGCAAGCCTTCTGGTGTCTTGTGCAAATCTGTGAGAAATTTTTGCCTGGCTACTACAGTGCTGGATTGGTGAGTAACCCAAAGAGACTTACTAGGACCACAGAGGAGAGTGATCTTTTTTATAAACTCCTCTTTCTTCTCCTCTCCTGTCCATCAGGAGGCTATCCAGCTAGATGGAGAGATTTTTTTCTCTCTTCTGAGGAGAGTGTGTCCCATGGCTTACCGGCACCTGAAGAAATTTAAGATTGACCCCATCCTGTACATGACAGAGTGGTTTATGTGCATTTTCTCCCGTACACTGCCTTGGTCTTGTGTCCTGCGTGTCTGGGACATGTTCTTCTGTGAAGGTCAGTCATACACATTAGTGAATATAAGTATCTGCAATTTGTGATGTTTTTACTGTGTTCTGTTTGTTCAGATTGTATGTTTGAAGTTTTGTTTGTATGATTAAACTAGTGCTATCAAATCGGTTATTCGCAATTAATCACATCCAAAGTAAAAGTTTGTTTACATAAGATGTGTGTGTACTTTGTATAATTATTATGTATATTTGAATACACACATACATGTATATATTTAAGAAATATTTGCATGTATATACTGTATATATATTTATATTTATATTGTATATACATATTTTATATACTGTAAATAAATGTTTCTTAAATGTGTGAATGCATGTGTGTGTATTAATAATTATACACAGTACACACAAATCTTATGTAAACAAACTTTTACTTTAGATGTGATTAATCGCGATTAACCGTTTAGTATTGGTGAGATTTTTTTTTATATGATTTTTCTAAGACTCTTCACCAAGGATGCATTTATTTGATCAAAATACAGTAAATCAGTAATATATTTTAAAATGCCATTTGTTTTGTTATGACAAAGCAGAATGTTTAGCATCATTACTCTTCAGTGTCACATAATCCTTAATAAATCATTCTAATATGATGATTTGCTGTTCAAGAAACTGATATTATTATCAGTAGCATGGACACTTTTTGTTTCAATCGGAATTAAATCATTCTGATTGATGAATCCAAACATAATGTGTACATGAAGGCTAAATGATGGGATCAGGTAGATTTATATGTCATAAGTTTCAAATCGTATTTAATCTTTTGACATGAGCTCACTGCACAAATAAAGTTTCCCGCTGGCCATCCTCCATTTCTTTGTTTTAAAAAGCAGACTTAATATTTATCTGTTTTGGATCCTAATTAGGACACGACGAGCACATAAACGAGCACTGCTTATATTTATTAAGCAGTGAAAATGCCAAAAACAAGCCGTCTGTAGATGAGAGTCCAAAGCAAGAACTGGTGGGACAACGTTGTTCTGCACCATTTCACAATAGCACATGCACAGAACTTGCCAGTTTCAATTTTCTGTCCAATCAAGTGTTCCAATCGAATGAATCAGAAAAGGTTTAAACCACCTCTTACAATCCGAATGAAATGTAAATTGGATTTGGCCATTTTTATTCCCATTGATGTGGTTACAGTGGACTTATTTTTATTCCAACTGTCCTACTAGTCCGATTACAAGCGGATTATTAGGGTCTGTGTATACGTTATATGCTAATGTTTACAACCGTTGTGCAGCTTTTTTTTTCAGGATTTTTTTTTATGAAAACGAAGTTTAAAAGAACAGTATTTATTTGAAATAGAAATCTTTTGTAACATTCTAACATTTTAAGATCTGATAGGTATTGGGTTAAATGTACAGGTTTTTGGTATATGTAATTCAGTGATGTTTAATTCCTTTGTTGTTTGTCAGGAGTGAAGATCGTGTTCCGGGTGGGTTTGGTGCTACTTAAGCAGATGTTGGGGTCTGTGGATAAGCTCCGTGAGGTGCAGGGCATGTACGAGACCATGGAGCGACTAAGGAACATCCCCCCTGAAAGCATCAAGGAGGAAGTTCTGGTGCAAGAGGTGTGCACACAAACTCACTCTAACGTGAGAACATGCAATAGTGAAGTAGCAGTTCAGCATACTGTATCCTTTCTCATACTCTCTGCTCTGTTTTCAGGTGGTCTCTCTGTCTGTAACAGAGGCCCTGATCGAGAGGGAGTGCAGTATTCAGGTGCGTAAGTGGCGGGAATCTCGTGGGGAGTTGACTCACCAACCGAATCGCCGTTTGCATGGCACACGGGCCATCTACGAGCAGAAACACCGGGCTGCTGCGATCAGCTCTGGCGGCAGCCTGTCATTCCTGGGTGGGCATGTCCCTGCCCCCGGACCCTTGCGTGCGTCATCAAGCCTCCTGTCACTTCCTGGTCTTAGAAAGTCCAAGATGCCATTTCATTCACAGAATAAGAAGAGCTCCACCTCTGGCAGCTTGGGCCAGGATATCGTCCCATTGCAGCCACTTGGGGGCGGCGCCAGTGCAGTAGCCTCAAAACCTCCAGTGCCGCCTGCCTCTAATGCTGGAGCTGTTGGGCGTCCACCAGCACCTCATGGGCCCAGTCCGCTAGCTATAACATCTACTATCACGCCACCGGCTCCAACCGCACACACGTCCAGTGCGACCATGCTCCAGCCGTCTCCTAAAGTCGTCTCTGAACACATCACCCCCACCATCCCATCACCCACCGCAAACAACGCACCATTACCTCCTTGCCCAGATACTGCAAAAACTGCAGTAGAGGAAGATGGGAAAAAGAAAAAGAAAACCAAGGAGGACAAGAAGCGGGAGAAAGAGGAGGAGAAGCAAAAATTGCGGGACAAGAAAGATAAGGAGAAGAATGAGAAGGAAAGGCTGAAGAAGGAGAAGGAGAAAGCTGAGAAGGACAAGAAAAAGGAGCGCGGGGGTAAGAAAAAAGACAAAGGGGGAGGAGGGGAGACCGAGGAGAAGAATGGAGCCGCAGCAGCAAAAGATTTGCCCTAATTCTGCCCCATCGTTTCTTCAACAAGAAGAGGACAAGAAATCGAAATGGCTGCAGACTGGTGAAAAGAGACAGAGGGAAAGCGAACATCCTTCTGTAACGTCCATTTCATCTCAAGTATTCATTTCACAAGGATAACTGGATCACTGCATCTGCCCTATGGTTCTCATCTCGTCTGCTCAGTGCTTTCACCCAGTCCCGCAACAGGAAGCGGTTATTACTTCTTTTTTTTTTTTAAAGGTGGATACCTGATTGATGAGATCAGCTGTATAATTAGTAGTCAATTCTAGTGTACTAGGTGCCATGGTGTACATACAGTAGACCTCTAGCGCCATCTGTGCCAGTCCAACCCCACAATCCCCCTCTAATATTACTCAACCAGAATACCTAAATAAAACAGTTCTGCAGCGTGTAAAGCGCGGCAGTGTCTAGTAATAACTTAAGTTTTTAGTGTTCTGAAGGACCTATTTATTCATCGTACTGTTGCTTGTTAGTGTGTGTTCTTGTATGTCTGTGCCTTGGCAGTGTAGTGAATCGTGACAGTCTCGTGCAGCACACGGGTCTTGTCTTTCTTCTCTCTTTTCAGTCGTCTTTCAAAAGAGCTCGTCTTTCCTGTTGTGCACTCGTTGGAGAAATTAATAAGTGTTGGGTAAGTGGAGGAACAAAATTGAACTGTGGGAAATGGTATGTTCTCTTAAAAAACTGTGGAAAGAGCCACATTTAACTATCCATTTAAAAAAGTTTGACTATCCAAATTAGCATAATTATTAAGAGGAAATCAAACCTGTTCTTGATGAGTGTACTTGTCTATCTCTGCTAAAAGTCTGCAAACACATTAGATCTCAATCCATCCTTAAATCAGCCTCACCTAATATTTCCTTTTGCCGCAGAAGAGCTTATTTATTTATTTTTTTCCTCTTTTCGAACAAATTGCACCACATAAACTGCAGCAAACGTTAAAAATTCTGCCAAGCGTGTAGATCACTCCAGATATGTGTGTGGTTTGATGTTAATTCTCTTGATGTTGATATGGATGTAGAGTTCAGACAGTGATTTTAATAAATTTATGCACTGAGGACTGTTGAATTTCAGCACTAACCTTGATCGGTTCATTAATGTAGGGCATAATCCAGTTCACATGACTCCTTTAGTCTGCGCCTTGTTGGATGGGAAGGTTTTGGTGCAGCACTGTAGCATTAACCTTTGACCTTTGAAGTTCTTGGCTTCAGGCTGTAATGTTTTGATGTATAAACTATTAATTTAATTTGATGAAACCATGTAATATCTATTACAGCTATTATTAGTCTTATTTTGGATTAGATTTTTTTATTTTTCTATGCAAGTGAATGGAGGCCTGGTAGACTGGAATGACAGTGAGCTTTGTTTTAGGAGAGCGTTGTATTTAATCACAGGATTTATTTTAATTTAATTTTTAAGCGCTGAAAATTATTTTTGCACATTTTTCTCCCAACATCCTGGAGAACAAAACCAAGCAGTTGTTATTTATTTTTGACATTTTATAATCACTAGCATGTCTAATATTACTGCAGTATTTGTGTTGTGGGAGATGGTCATTTCATACTGATTATTATTTCATTCTGATTTTTATTATTATTATATATCCCATTGAAGGGGGAAATGATCCCAAAGTGTTGTGAAAGAAAAGGAATGGATCAATAAAATGTGTGCTAGGCGTTTTTGTGGCAATTATATGTTAAATATCGCCCTTAACAAAACTTTCAACCGAAAAGTGTTACTCTTGATGTGAATTGAACACTGACGAATTGAACTCGCCCATAATCCACTGACCCCTCAGTATTATGAATTATTCTGATACATTCACCAGGTAATTGGACCATACTTATGCTTTTAGGACTCCTTCTCAGTATATAGTATTTCCTGAGGTCAGAAGAGACCTGAAGTGGTTTCTTGGTTGCAATATGGTAGCCAATACTCAATGTTTTTAAAGGTGTATCCTGTGGTTACTGGACTTGTCGCATTGTTCAGTTCCAACTGCAGGGGCTCAAACCTCCTCACCTCTCAGTGGTGCCCTTACTGACCTCAGTGGTCATTGCTTCCTCTAAAGGCACTACTGTTCAAATTAAAAGCAAGAAAATTATGTCTATGCAAACTTTGTTCCTAACTGTCTATACAATGTAGATGTTGACATGTATGTTGTGGCCACCAGGGGCCTCAGACTACCTTCACTGTTGACACGAGCACTGGGTCTGCTGAAGGAATGGCATAAACGCCTGGGTGATCTAGTTTAAGGTGTTTTATTATTCTTAAGAATTGCTCTAAGTTCCAAGCACTGGCATAAACCTGGTTTTGCTCTTGTCAGCCCACCTTCACTAACACCATCTTGTCTGCATTGCCAACCAAGGGTACGACAGGTGGACTTAAAACGGTTTGGATGCTGTGCTCACCAGTAATTAATTTAAGGGCACCCTGTGTTTTTTCCTAACACTCTCAGACAGCTGGGACTGGGTCTAAAATAGTTTGACTTGTCTTATGGATTTCTGCATTGGTAAATATGACTCTGTGTATGTTGTAAAATTAATTTTAAATCATTTTATTTTAATTTTATTGTTTGTTTAGGTTAGTAGGCTACTCTCATTCTGTCCTTCGTATGTCTCATGCTTGATTTTAAGTTTACATGAAACCATTTAAAGTTGAGAATGAAATAAATTCATAGATGAAGACAGCTGTTCTAAAACTGCAGAAGAGGAAGCTCACAGTGTATTTAATAATTACAGGTGTGATGAATAATAAATCATAATATATTAAAATAGCTCTCAAGAGTGTTTTTTTTAACATTTATTTAACGAATTATTTTAACTGCCATTGAACTATTTTGATACAATTAATCAGTCACAGCTCGACGAAAATCCAAAATGTGGCTCTGGGTTTTTGTCACGGTTACGTGATTTACGTCACGTGGTTCGGCTTATTATATATAAAAATTATCTATTACAAACTCATTACAAAATATGAATTAGTGGACTAACATAGGGAATAGTGAATGAGGGTTTTAGGGTCGATTTCGGATTCAGCCCTAGTCTTGCGTAACTTCGGTATTTTGCATATTTGTGATACAGAGTGCTGCAGGTATGACGTCATTTTATAGGCTAACCGGCTGGTTCCCTCCACAAAAACCCAATGGGATTTCCCCATAGGCGTTTTATTGCTAAAAACAAGCTCTGTAATCGACAAAAAGTTTATGATACTTAAACGTTTTCTCCATCAAGAGAATTATCAAAGATGGTGAACTTTGAAGCCTAAATGCTGTTGCCAGAAGTAAAAAGCTCAAGTTAAGGTTTGGCTACAAATTAAACGGACTACGCCACGGTCCCACTAATTCAATGTCACTATCACTAAGCTTCCGGTGACGTTTCTTTCAGTTTTTATCTAAAAAACATTTTCCCATACAGTCTGAGTGAGAATAGTTTATAAGAGCATCATTACAAGGGTAACAAGGCTGTAAAATCGGACTGAGTTTACCTTTTTGACATGATGCATTTTAATCTCCCCGACAGCCTCTGTAACGTTAGTCCCATTTAGCCTCTTGTTAGCAGCTTTTTCAAGACACATAACAGCTTAAAAAAAATCACAAGTGAGGTAATAGTAGGCTACTGATGTATTTTATGTCGTAGAGTAAAACGTAAAAGTGGAACTCAATGTTTAGTTTTGTTAAATTGACAGTTAAAACCAAAGCAGTGCTCTTCAGCAAGCGTTTTATGCCTTTTTTTCTGTTTTAAAAATTAGAAAATGGGCACTTAATGATTAAAACATTGAAACCCCTTCGGATATGGAGGCGAATGTGACGGTACAGATCTTTTATCATTGGCATTGTACTATCATTGTCCAGCAGGCAGCGCTGTTCACATACTGCTTGTCATCCCTTGCCATTTACTGCATCATAATCCTGCGGTCTTCCCTATTTTACACTTTCAACTTTATGCTCTGTTATTACACCACAAACAGACTTGTCTAGTTTCATCCCACCTATCACACACAGCCAGCAGACATAGCAGTACAAAAAGATGTTTTATTCACAGTTTGTGTCTTTTATTGTTTACAGAAGAGTTTCTGACAGAGCAAAGCAGGCCCAGATGCAGAAAGAAAAAGGGAAGATTAAAAAAAAAAAATACACTGACAGAGAAATAGTAAAGAGGAGGGGAGAGGGGGAGTGAAGAGGATATGTTTTCTTTCAGTCCCCGCTCTCCTCTCTTCCTTGGATGGTCTGTCTCTCTCACTCCCTCCATTATAAGCTAGGCATCACTTTTAGGAGGCCCAACTCTCTCAGTACAAAACCCTTATTTTCTCTTTCTTTTTAGTCAACCATCAGGGGAAGAAACGAGAATGATGATTGGTTCCTCTATTATAGAGTGAGATCACTCTATCTTGCTTCTTTCCCCCACCCAGAGTGAGCTATCTTCCACATTTATCTAGCGAGGTATTTCAGCCCAAAGCTATAGATGCCTTCATTTCAACCCTCCAGACAGCAGCATAAGATGCAGCATCATTCATGCATGCTTGATTGTAATGAAAGAGAGGTGGTCATGGGTAATGAGTGAGAAACAGAGAGAAAGAGAGAGTTTGTGAGAGATATAGAAATGATGTTCATTTTATTGAAAACAATCCCATGTCCCCACTTGACAGACACTGTGGTCATGAGCCTCTCCACCCTCCCAATTCAGTCTCAGCGAGACAAGTCTTTGGAGAGATGGAGAGAATAAGTGCTTGAAAGTAACAAAGATGATGGAAAGGAAGAAGGGGAGGAAGAAACACAAAGTAATAGAAGGAGGACAAAGAACAGCCTGGGAGAGTAAAGCAGTGAGGGATACACGTTCATCTCTTCATTTTCTGTCTTGTCTCCACAGCCATTTACTCCTCCTTCTCCTCTCCGTGTGTGATGACGTAGCAGATGTTCTTGTAGTCAACATTGCCAGCCACATCTGGGGGGAAGGCGGCAAACAGATTCTTCATCTAAAGGAGGAAGGAAAGAACTCAAATTAAGCAAACAATAAACTGCTTTTAGAAACTTAAACTATTCTAGAAAAATAGATCTTCCCGTATTGTGACGTACATCCGGTTGAAACAGAAAAAAAAGAAAAAAATTGGCCTACGTGTGTCATATGAGAGAATGATGTTTTGATTAAAAATAAAGAGAGTTTATAAAAAAGAAGATTTTCTTTTCATGCTGAATTTAAACTTCTAAAAAGCAACATCTGATCTCACCTCCTCTGCAGAGAACCTGTCGCACTGGGTGGTCAGAAGCTCCTCAAGGCTGGAATGAAAGAGAAAGAGTAGCAGTCAGAAATGGAAATGTTTTTTTTCTTTCTTTTTTTCTCACATTAGAATAAAATGCCAGTGAATATAGACTCACAATTCCTTCTTGATGGTGCCAGTGCCCTCTGGGTCCAGCACCTTGAAGGCAGACACAATGACGTCTTCGGGGTCAGCACCTTTCAGAGACACAGAGAGATAATTACTCTAACTGAATATACAATGATTGGAAAACCAGGGAAGATGGGAAGAAAAAAGGACTTTTGCATACCCTTCAGCTTCTCTCCGAACATGGTAAGGAAAACGGTGAAGTTGATTGGGCCACTGGCTTCCTTGATCATAGCCTCCAGCTCCTCATTCTTCACGTTCAACTGACCTACAGAGAGAGATGGGGACGGTCAGCACAGATTCATGGATGTATTTACAAAGTACACAACTGACACAAAACAAAACGCACCCATTGAGGCCAACACGTCCCTAAGGTCATCTTTGCTGATGATGCCATCTCTGTTCTGGTCAATGATTGTGAAAGCCTATGTGTGCAGGACAGAAAAAGACAACAACACTGTTACAAGAGTAAGGGGGTGATGATGAAAAATGAGGCTGCTGACAGTTGCGAACCAATGACTAAAGAGTCGTTGTATCAGGAAATCTTTTTTCTTTCTCGCCTTACAATAGTAAAATGTCCTTCTCATTCACATGAAACTCAAGAAGGCATGAATACTTGACAGCAGCTGCTGCTCCCACCCGGCCCCCACATAGACCCTTACTGATCCTTCTTTCCATCTGGGAGACGTGTTAAGTCAATCCCAACTATAATGTCAGACATTCCTGAAGAGGCACTTGAGAAGCCTGTATCAGTTACTAATAAACTACTCAAACCATTTCATATCCTTACTTAGCTCTGTTGCACACTAGCCTGACGCTAATGCCAGTCACCTCACCCTCTTAGCATATTCGCACATACGCTTACTTAAGTGTTTGATATAATCATGCTAATTCAGATGAATCATGATGTTTAAGAATCATAACTCTTTGTCCACATTCAGTTTTTTTTTTCAACCACTTCAAGCGCTCTAAAACATGAACCTTATTAACACCATTACACTTCTCTTTCAGTCCAAGATAGAGGCCTGTTATTGGTTACATTTATCCATTAATCTTATTCACTTTTATCTTGTCCAATATTTCACATTCATATTTAATCATTTAGCAGATGCTTTTATCCAAAGCGACTTACAAATGAGAACAATAGAAGCAATCAGACCAACAAGAGGGCAACAGTATACAAGTGTCTTAGTCTAGCATAGTACACATTGCAAATTGTATTTTTTATTTTTTAAAGAAAAACGACAAATAGAATAGGTAAGTGCTAGTGTTAATTGGTCAGGTGCTTACGAAAAAGATGCATCTTTAGATGTTTTTTTGAAAATGGGATCAGTCCAGGAAAAGGTCTGTGAGAATGATTCCGTGCCTCTCTGGTATGCCACCACAATGCTTAGCTCACTTGCAGAGCAAGTTTCTACATTATTTCACATTTTTATTTTCTTTCTTTCTGTCTCTCTGGCATGCGCTGTGATCTTCAGCTGCTGTCCCATTGGGATCAGAACAGGAGTGTCTGACAGATGGGATGGCAGTAGAGAGGAAGGCTCTGGACTTTTTTAGCAGGCAAGACAAAAATTTACTAGATTAAGACGATCTGTTGACTCGGTCCAGCTGCTATACTGTAAAAGCCTTAAGGTTTGACCTTTCTCTCTGTGGGTATTACAAACTATATAGCCTCTTCCTGATAACAGGATTTGATCATATTAGCATTAAAAGGGCAGTTCTAAAGCAACCTCTGTGACAAAACACAGTGGTAATTTATTGCCTTGAACTGATTTATGCTAACAAAAACCCTATCCAACTCATTAGACTTTGATAATCCACAATAAAGTGAAAGAATGTAACTTGAATGTAATCAAAAAAAATATACAACAAATAATGATCTCAAAATATGACGTCTGTTAAGTCCCAATGTATCTGACTTTTGAATTAGCGTGCTTGTTGTATTGACAAGAAGATCTGAAAAAATATTTACCTCTTTGTACTCCTGAATCTGGCTCTGCTCAAACATGGAGAAGACGTTGGAGGAACCCTCTCCTCCTCCTGCCCTCCTCTTAGCCTTCTTGGGTGCCTACACATGTAAAAAATTACACTTTTAGCATTTAACACAGCTTTGCATACAAATAGAATAGATGTAGTGCTAATGTTTTGTGTGTTGGCTAATACATATCTACATCATTTGAAAATCAGAAAATTAGACACAATGTGGCAGTGTCACACATAGCAGAGATACACCAGGCTCTCATTTGTTATACACTTATGGTAGCACATTTATTGATAATAAAACAGTATGAACCGCTAGATACTAACGAAACACACATTTATATGTGTGTGAGTGATATGCATCTAAAAAATTATCTTCGCATTACAGGTCGTTCTACAATGATTATATTGACACTGTATTCAGTATTTTTGTAGCTTCAAGTGCATCATTATAGTCAGCTACTGGAAACTGTTGGATTGGATTTTGTATTGAATTTTAAGTAGCATTATGCTTTCTAGTGAAATTTTCAACTTTCTTTATACAAACATATAATCTTTATCCATTCACAGTTTTTAATAAATTACAAAAAACTGCATATTATGAAAAGTGAAAGCAAAATATTTCGTTTTGCAGCTTTAGCGCTAACTTCCTGGTTCCAGTAATGCAGGTTCAGAAAAAAATGCCCAATTTATCACATCCTTTTAAAGGTATTGTAAGTCCACAGTTCAATTATTATCCACGCTGATTCAATAAGCGATCTCTCCTCCATGTGAACCTGCTGAGAGTGAGGCATTATGTCCTTGGTTCCTATGTGTCCACCTAGATGGTGTGGCCAGGTAACAGCTAAGGCACAGGTTACTCACCATGCTGGGACGGTGTAAAGTCTAAGAAGCTCAAGAAGTGAAGACTGAAGCCGCGTAGTGAGCTGTTCTCGAGAGGCTTATATACTACCGAAGGCCCCTTGCTAATTTTAGATCCAACCTTAAGTGTGGCTTGGGAAATAGCAGACAGAAAAAGGGGAAACTATGAAAGGGGAGAGAGATGAGGTAGGGGGAAAGTGATGAAGGAACACAGGGTGGGATGCACTATCATCTTACAGTGCTTAGAAATAGCTATTGGAGTCTTGGAATGGGATGAATCTGATACTAATGGCAGCAGTCTGCGTGTCTCATGTAGACTAATAAGGACATGGAGACGTAAGGACTGTTTGAGCTTCGCACAATCACAAACTGAAATGAATAAGCTGTAACCACAGACAATGAGGAGGATACGACACACACACACCTATATTTAGATTAGCGGTGGATCAATAGTGGATCAATTCAGTAGAATATTCTGACAATATTACAGGAAAATGTGTTTGTGATGGGAGGGGTTGCAACAATACTGATTGATTTAAATCCTGATATTTTTTGAGCCAATGATTATCTTGTATACACGCCCATCTGATATATATATATATATATATATATATATATATATATATATATATATATATATATATATATATATATATATATATATATATATATATATATATATATATAAAAGAGGCTGTTCTGGTGTCGTATCATAACCCTTGCCATCCCCTCTTTCCATGTCAGCCCTAATTGAAAATAGGGTTTTAATGCCTTTCCTAGTATAGCGATGCCGTGGGATTTGGGCCCAAGTCCCCCCGCCTCACCCTGCCACATGGCCATGCCTATATTCAGCTCTCTCTCTCCTTGGCGCTCTTTGACCTCGCTTGGTCACTCTACAGTCACTGAGGTGAAATTTGTGGTGGCACATGGGACACTGCTCTGTTTAGTGGCTTGTAATTATCCTCTTTTCCTTTAGTTTGAAATGATCAGCACAATGTAGTCAGTGAGGGCTCACATTAGGGGACATATGAAGAAAGGCTTAAAACAGGTTCTTTTGGGAAGGCGGGGGCAATGGACAGCTGAAAGCGACCAAAATAGCACAACAGACCTCTCTGCACCTTGTGCTTGCCTTTTCTTCTCTGTTCAATCCATCAGTCATTTCCTCGTCCTCTTCTAGAAACCCCACAGTTTGTTGTGCGTTCCTTTCCTCTTTTAGGTTCACTTGATATCTTGCGAGTCTGTCCTTTACTTTTGTTCCTGTATCTAGATCGTACCTAGATCTTTCATTGTTTGATTCCAGCAATCAATAGAATAGCTCAGCTGTAATTATTTATGCAGCATTTTTAAGAAGTTAATCTCCGTTTCCTGTATCTATTTGATCAAAAGTTTTACTATTGATTACCAATGATATGATTAAATATATATATATATATATAAATGTTCTCAAATTAGATATGGTATATGCTTAACACACCCCTAATCTAACTATATATGGTGGAACAGCTTTCAAAGTGTGTGTGTGTGTGTGTGTGTGAGAGAGAGAGAGAGAGAGAGAGAGAGAGAGAGAGAGAGAGAGAGAGAGAGAGAGAGAGAGAGAGAGCGACAGGGAGGGTAGGAGGTTTCTGGGTCAGACGATGTGTAAGCCTTAATTTGAGATATTTTATGTCATAGTGGAATGATTTCCTTAAAAAAGATTTAGGTCTTTAGTTTAGGCCTCTTCTAACTATGTTAGATTCATGACTGATCTGGTTGTATACATCTGTGATTTAGTATCTTCAGGCTGCCCTTTAGGCCACGGAGTTACTCATCTTTGTTTTGTTTATAGCCTGTCAAAGTAGACATGTCTATACGTACAGTACATGTAATGTGTAACGTGATCTCTGATATGTTTCTTCAAAGCTGTTTATCATGGCAGAGATGACTGGAATCCGGATGAGGTGAAAAAGGCCACAGCATCGCTATAGGAGTTTGACATACCACAGGTCTGCAGTATGCAGAGGTTATAGTTGAAACAAGGATCTTCATGGTGCATCCAACACTGAAGGCGTTGGTAATTTTGTTTTGTTCTCAGAGCTCCAATGTATGTTACAGAATCTTCATAAACAGGTTTGAATTTATTAATTATTACACAAACCACAATATCTGCCTATATGAATGTTTGTATTACATCTACTAACGATACTAAAATATTAATATATATATATATTAGAACTTAAAATTAAGATCTTACAATTATTTTTTGGGACTTATATTATAATTTGATTGATATAATGTTAACAACAAAAGTTGAACAAGGAACTATAAAATTTATACTCAAAAAAAATCCATTTAGCTGCTGTGCAATTTGGCATGTTGAAATACACACAAAATGTTAAAACAAAACTTATCTTTACAGAATTTATTATAATGTACATCAGAGGCTTAATACTAAATAAAAGCATCAAATTAATCTGTCAACAAATTATCATCAAAATAAATATAACACAAAATGGATCTGTATTAAGACAATATGTTGAGGATGCTGTTCATACAAACTGTAAATATATAAAATGTGTTTACAATAAAATGTCTAAATTTACCTTCTATCATCTATATATAATTATATATATATATATATATATATATATATATATATATATATATATATATATATATATATATATATATAATTCAGGGCATTATATAATATCAGTTTTCTCATGGCTAAATATACAGTAGGTAGTAGTACTGTTGTTGAGTTGCAGTGCCCTCTGGTAACCCTATAAGGAGCTGCATCTCAGTAAAGATGAATTCATATAAACTGTACAGCTTATTTTAATATTTACTGATGACTGTCACACCTATAAAAGCTTTTTTGACTGTTCCAGAAGTGTAAACTAAAAACTAAAAGAAAAAAGGCACATCTACATCCCCAGAGAATTGAGGTGATGAGAAAGAGGAAGAGCAGACAGGGGTTGTATTTCAGTTTGTTTGTGAAACCTCATGAACTGTGTGAAACAGATGCTGTAAGGCAGAATTTAACAGTCAATTATTCTTTACAAAATCACATTAGTTCATTTACATCCTTCTGTCAGATAAAAGAATTTTGAGCTATTAACATACACAGTTACTTTCATTTAGCCTCCCTCAATGCAGAAGATGAAACAATAAATTAAGTATGAATCATATAAGTGGCATGTAATCTTAAAAAAAGCAAATTCTCTATCACTTCACTAAGCATGCATGACATCTGACCTCATTTGACAGTATTTGAATTGCTTTGAATGCAATATGCATTTATGTCTACACATAAATGCTGGGTGCAAAACGACTTGTGGTTTGGGTCTGTTTTATGACAGTTCAAGCAAAAAGGAACTAGGCTGATACGTACAGTGGACTGAGACGTATAGGCTGGCCACAAAGAGGAAATGAGAAACCTTTTACCAGAAATGCCATCAAGACCAGAAGTCAGTGCTAATCTTCATAAAATTAAACAGACAGCAGAATTCTACTAGTACAGTAATACATTTCCTGAATACATTAAGCAATACATTCAGTAATCCATTGTTATAGAACAGGATTTACTATTTTGGTGACAACACAAACAAATGCATATGAATATGCATATGCTCAAACCACCAGAGGTCACTCTAGCCAAGATCAATAAGGTCCTCCTCAACATATCCCACTTCCTTATGTTTCTTCTTCAGCCAATCAGCTCTTAGTTGCTTTATCTCATTTCCATAGTACTCATGCAGTTTACTAAATTCTTCCAAAGGATCAAAGCCCACAACTGGCCACTCCCCGTAGGATGGTGCCGGACCATTTAAGGGGGTGACGTGGGCATTTCTCTTGGGCCAGAGCTTTGGAGATCGCTTACTGGTAGCTTTTAATTGAACAGGAGGGGCATGAAGACTGTAGCTGATGGGTCTGTTCGGCATAGATGGAGGGGGTGCTGAACTAGCGCTGTAGCTTCGCCCATCTCTGGGCACTATGGAAGACCCGTGTACGAAATAGGGTTGTCCTGTATTCCAGGAAGCCATTATCTTATTGGGTGTAGAAGTCACTGCAGAGGTCTGGATGGAATCACAGAGGCCTTTGTCCCTTCTAGCTTCTGTTTTATTGAGAGCATGAACAAATATAATCAGACAAGATGATTGAATTCAAGCCAATACATACACACAAAACACACACAGTGTACAAGCACATAAACGCACCTTCGTAGCGTCTCTCCAGGTCTCTGACAATCATAGAAAGGTAGATGTGACTAGCGCAGAACAGAGCGCCAATCCAGCTTTCCTGGCCGCTATGATCATCAGCGGCCAGTCTATAAGTGCGGAGGCCTGGTCCAGTGAACACCAAAGAGAAACAGAACTGACCGTCCGTCTCACATGCCTGCACCATGCAGCCCTCCAGAACAATCACACCCAACAGGTTACGATCGCCTGGACGCTCCTGATAAAACAACAGATTCCCCTTCAACACAAACCAGCGGCGTAGGTAAGTGGTGTTTCTCTCTCTCTGTGGAAAATAAATGCGGTGATAGTTCAAACACAGGGACGAGAAATTTGAATTACAACTCGTTTAAAGAATGAGAAAATGATTCCACAGTGAATAGGTCAGAGAAACGCTGGAGATCTGAAAAAACATTTGTTTGTAATGCACAGAAGACTGTTAGACTTTTTGTCACTTATTGTCAAATGATAAGTGTAACAGCCTTGTTTCTCCAGTGGTACCATTTACAGATAAGGAGGTGGTTTATTTTTAGTCTGTTCAGAAATATTTGCATTTGAACAATATTATATTAGAGATAATTACAATAACTATTTCCTTATCAAATCATATAGTCCTGCTTGCCACCATAATTTTTACTTTAACCATTTATTGTCACTCTTGGGGGAAATTAGTTTTACAGCAGTAGCCTATCTGTTCTTGCTAAAGGGAATCTATAAGGATCCTGAAGGTGAAATGTATCTTAAGGAGGATTAGATGTAACAGATATAATGTCTTCGCTTTCCCAAGCATCCACATAGTAAAGAAATTTGACAGCCTAGGCAGTTTCAATCGCAACACTTTGATTCAATTGGTTACAGCACTCACCGGTGCATTTTACTGCTTAAAAGACCTTTATTGAAATAGTAGCCTAAGTTAAGTTAGATAGATTCCGCTTTTTAAAACAGCATTCTAGATTAATTCAATAATATCTGGGTAAAATTGACAACGCCATGTCCTTACCTTTTTGTACAGGTATCCCTCCTTATCGACAGGTGTAGTGCAGGACAGGTAATGGGTAAGAATCTTCTCATGGATCTTCATTACAACGCCACCTGGCGTTCAGCCGTGCCCTAGCGTGAGCACAGGGAGCGAGCTTTACAACAACAGAAATTACAGCCCATGGACAAATCGAATTTGTCTTTCTTTCTTTCTTCCTTTCTTTCTTTTTATACATAAAATAAAATTAAAATAAACTGAAAAATAAATAAATAAATGACAGAATTTTTACGAAAAGGAAACGTCCGTCCAAATAATTATGAGTAAGCATGAAACCATACGTGAATAACTTGTCTATCCGGTTCACGTAGTCTGCCAGGCAGCCACAAACCACTGCACTGCCACGTAAATATCATCTAACAAATCACCTTAAAGCATAATACGGTTTGTAAAAGAATAAACAAGGAAACAAACGGTGATAAGGAATTGTGACCGGAACTGTGACAGGGCGCCTCAATGTTTGTCAGGTGCACCAACTTACTTCTGTCAATGCCTTTCCGTTGATTTATCGAGGGTATCCATACGACCTTAGTAACAAAACATATCTTAAGGCGAAGCGCCTCAATCCCGACTCATCAAAGACCAATATTATAAGTTTCGTATTACCAGCGCGCGCTCTCGCGCCGGTCTTCTAGTGTTGAAATATAAATAACGCGACCCACTTCCTGGTAACAAAAGCCGATGCCCTATTCTCTTTCGACTTAATGATGAAACAGCAGTGGCATGTGCGCTTTCACACCCACAACCAATATTAATGATGTGCAAATATGGGGGGAAATATGGGGAATTAAATAATAAATTAATAAACAATAAAAACAGATAAACTAGCATATTATTGATTCATGTTTCTAATTCAGGCTCTCATTAAATATTTACAAGAAAGATTATGTCAGAACTGTGCCTTTGCATAGTGATGGCTTTTGCACACTGCAGTCTCTGCTGTTCTGCATCTCTAATGCACGTTCCTGTATTAAGTTTTCAAAGACACGCGTCACACAACCGAGTTTTTTCTCTATCCAAAAGAGTTCCCAAAACGCATACAAGCCAAATGATCAGATACTCGTTTGAAACTAACAGAACAATAACTTATCGCTTGGAAACGTAAATCAGGAGATTATCAAGCAGATAAAGTGATGGACGTGAGGTCACGCAGAAGTGAATTAATCGCAACGGACGTCCTTCAACCGGCTCTCCTGTAGGTGGCGATAGAGATTCGGCCACAATCACACGAATGACGTTGTTCCGGTTTTAGTTTTGCTTGAATGGCGCAGCGGGGAGAATAACATCCAGGTAACTATTATTTAACTGTGTGTTTACACTTTATTAGTATTGGTTTATAGCTGACAAGCCCGTTAAGCGTGTGTCTAAGTCAAGTTATAATTGATTTACATGACTCTTGAATACTTAAGTTACATTAGCTTACTGACACGCTCCGAACGGACCCTCGCAGCATTAGCTCATGCATTGTACAGTAGTGTTGAACATTTTAAACGATTACTTAATCAAATTGTGTTTGCAATAATCCCAATTATCACCAATACAATGTATCCCATACATGTTTGTGTAAGGTTTTGTAGATAATCAAGAACTAGGCCTGTACTTTTACACACTGTATGTAGTCAATGTGTAGGAGTCTAATTTAGTGTCCTCTAGTCAACTCCAGTAAATTTAGTTGTCTCTGAAGTGTCTTTTATTGACTTTTGAATCTTAAACCATATGTACAGGTTTCATTATTTCAGTCTGTTCTTGAGTCCCAGCATCGTGTTAAATGGATAGTTCACCCAAAAATGACAATTCTGACATCATTTACTCGTCCTCAAGTTGTTCCAAACCTGTATGAATTTCTTTGCTCTGATAAAAACCCAAAGAAAGATATACCACACTACTACTATAGTACTATAGTAGAAAAATATACTATGGTAGTCAATGGCTGCCGATATCTGCTTGGTTACAAAAACATTCTTCCAAATATCTTCCTTTGTGTTCAGCAGAATTAAGGAATTCATACAAATTTGGAACAACTTGAGGGTGAGTAAATGATGTTTACTTTATGTAATGATAAATTTTTTGGGTGAACTATCCCTTTAAAATTATGAAATAGTCACTGTGCATACTAGGGGTGTACACACAACAAAACACAATGTTGGCTTATGTAGTGATGTAGTGTCTTATGCCTCTTTTAGCATGTCGAAAAGGAAAGTGACCTTTGAGGATGGAGAAGGGGAGATTACTTTGGAAGATGTTCCAAAGAAAAAGGTTGGCCTTATAAAATCATTTATTTGTGTCCTGTTATTTCCATGCATTTTGTTATGCTGATTAAATTGATTGTATAGTATTGGGATTTAGCCATTGTCTTTTTACAGATTGTAGATGGTGTGAGTGGCCCAGGATCCAGATTTAAGGAGAAACACTCTTTGGACAGTGATGAGGAAGATGAAGGAGGGGATGGAGAAAATACCAGCAAATATGACATCCTTGCCAATGATGACGTGGAAGGTCTGTGAACAACTTTTCTCTCATGCAGATTGTGAAATAAACTTGAAGCACATTGCAGAATGACTGTTGACCTTTGTAATGCCTTCCTGTTAAATTGTAAATAATTTTTATGTAATGATGAATAGAGCAAACAGTTGACAAATGTCAGTATTTTGAAGCACCAGGTTGCTTGTATTTTTTAGATGTGATTAATAGTTAATAATATTAGTATTTGTCCTTCACATTATTTGTGTTTACAGGTCAGGAAATGGCAACCATTGACTATGATGAGGGGGTACGCATCACCCCTTTTAACCTGGATGAGGAAATGCAGGAGGGTTACTTTGATTCAGAGGGAAACTATTTTGTCAACAAAGAGAAAGATATCAGGGACAACTGGTTGGACAATATTGACTGGGTACATTTTTTTCAATAAATTTGGATAACAAAATTGGGAATAAAAGCTCAAGCTTAATGTTCCAATGTTTTCCTCACACAGGTAAAGATAAAAGAGCAACCTGTGAAAAAGAAGAAAGGCCTTGCAGCAAAGCGTAAGAGAAGGGTTGGTGATGAAGATGAAGCAGAGGAGGAAATAAAACGAGAGGAGCAGCAGAAAGACGACGAGGACGAGGAGGAAGAGGAGGAGAAAGAGCCAGCAGAAGACCCTCTGGCAACATACAGCCATTATCAACTCACAGAAGCCATCATTCAGCTGATGCTTCCTGGTGAAACAGTGGCCGCTGCTTTGAGAAGACTTGGTGGTCTTGGAGGACAGAAGAAGAAAGGGAAACTGAGAGGTGGAGAAGAGGAAAAAAAAGAGACTTTGAACAGAGATGCTGATAAACTAGACAAACTGACAGCGTTGGCAGATAGACTGGTGGGGATTGGGGAATTTGAAATTTATCAGCAGACGTATGAAAAACTGGCCTACAAGCTGAAGGGGTTGACTCCAGGAAAGGCAGCCAAAACGCTTGAGGAGAAAAAAGAGGAAGAAGAAGAACTAGACATGTTCGCTGATGAGTTTGATGAAAGGCATGGTGCAGAAAAAGATGAGGATAAAGACAACAGCATAGGTTAGTGATTGGATGAGAGTGTGATTTTTGTGTGTGATTAGGTGCATATTAAATTAACCTTTTACCATTATAAACTACCATTTGTAGTAGTTGTTGCAACTTTTTTGTCACGGACGGTCACAGATAATCCAGTTCAGTTCAAATGCAAACAAATGAACTTGAGCCAACATCAGTGAAACTGTACATTGTAAACATGTTATTAATTTTATCCTCACTCTTCATTTATGATTCTTTTATTCATGGCTAATCCCTCAATAATAGCAGTGTTTCTCTCCAGTAAGTGATGAGGTGATGTGGGAGTACAAATGGGACAATGAGGAAAATTCTGAGCTCTATGGGCCCTTCAGCAGCCAACAGATGCAGGTAAGCAAACACAAATGCACTAGAACTTGCACAATGTTGTTGCAACTAATTTTCTTTTTTTTCTGTATTAAAATTGCTTTTAAAATTTAAAAACTGTGGCAGATGCAGTATTGCTGTGTTTTTTTTTAAACAATGGCTTAAGCAATGACATGAACTCCAGTAGTAGACAGACAGAGTGGCTGTGAAACCTGTTTGACATTTTTTAGCATTTCTGTTTTGTGCCTGTGGTGGCAAAAAATGACATGCATGACCATTAAGAAATATTCAGTATTACCTACATTTGTCATAATGTCACAATGATTTATATTATAAGCCCTATTTGCACGGGATTAGTATTATCTGGGGACCTCATATCATTTAGAAATTATCCCCCCCACATCTGAATTTTGCATGGTGCATTTGCACTAGATAAGCAAAGCCTGTGATTTTACTTGAATGTACTGATATATCTACTTTATGATTAGGGCGGGACTTTAACGCGTTAATTAAGATTAATTAATTGCGTGACTTTAACGCGTTAATTATGATTAATTACGCAAAAATAGATAACAATTTAACATATTTTTACACCGCGAACGCTTTTTAATGAGCGAGTTTTGACGGACCGATTATACTGGAACATCAACTAGCGTTCTTGACGTCTGAACACAACAAACCACAGTGAACATGAGGAAGAAGCTGATGAGACTGCTTTGCTCGCCCGTGGATGGGAAATTTTGTTTTAAAAAACGAAAGGATGGAAGCGTCGACAAGAGCATGGTTGTGTGGAAGCTATGCAACAAGGAATTTGCGTCGAGCCTCAAATAATCACCTCAACGCAAAAAGCGCTGGACATAAATAAATAAACAAAATTTTGTTGATTAAGCTTATGTATTCAGTCATTATTCAATGGTATACTAAAAATCCATGTGAAAAAATTACTTCTTACTGTTCTCATGTCAAATATTTATATGCAATTAAAATGCGATTAATTTCGATTAATTAATTACAAAGCCTCTAATTAATTAGATTATTTTTTTAATCGAGTCGGCCCTATTTATGATATATCATAAACAGAAGAATGTTCCTTAACGCATGCTGCTATATGTGCTTGCTGCGATAGTCGGTGTTACACTGGTTATATTTTTCCCACCGTAGTTTAGATTTTTTTTACAGCAATAAAAAACATTTAGTTTAGTTAGAGAACAGATGCTATAATTAAAAACTGAACCGAGCACAGCACAGACCAGCAGCAGGAATCAGATTTCATCACGAGAGTGAGGAACTGACAATATGATGGCAGAAGATTTGGTTTCAAAGCTAAATGTAAAATAGCCCATTTGAGTGAGCTTGTCATTTTCTGTTCTGTTTTTGAGTTTTTCATTAAGAATTATATTAAAGGCAAGTTCAGGCAATTTCCTCCCAAATTGGTGCTAATTCCAAAGTGAAAGTATAATGTACACGGCCGCACAGCAGAATATAAGTCATTTGCGTGGGAATTTTTCCTTTACAAATTACAGACATGGTCGATTCGCACGGGATTAAGATCACAGATATCCTCTGCAATTATTACAAATCACTAGAGGTCACCAGGTAATACTAACCCTGTGTGAATAGGGCTAAAGACCTTTTTGTGATAGTTTAGTAATTATAAACAAAAGTAGTGTATTATATATTGCTGTATCTTTTATTCCAGGATTGGGTGGATGAGGGCTACTTCAAGGATGGAGTATACTGTAGAAAGATTGACCAAGGAGGTGCCCCATTCTACAACTCAAAGAGAATAGACTTTGAACTTTACACATGATCTGTCTATGAGTCATGTTACTGATTTTGATTTATTCTGCCCTTCTGAAAGAGCTTCTCTGAATAATTGTTTACTTTTCAATAACTGTCTTTGTCTTATGTACACAACACACACACACACACACACACACACACACACACACACACACACAAGTATGTGCACTTGTGTTTGTTTGATACATGTGTTTTAAAATAAAGATTTTCTGGCTGGATCCAACCTAATGTTCTGGTTAATATTATATAGCTATTCTGATTCGTGCACTTTTATAATTGAACGTTTATTGTATTTACAATTTTACAAAGATTCAAGTGGGACTCTACATAAACCAATGAAAGCTTTTAAGTTTACATCAGGACAAAGACGACTGTTTATGGAAACGCTATTGGTTGCATTTCTCCCTCCTGAAACCTAATTGGCCAGTACGTTGGCGCTAAACATTTTTAATTGGCCGCAATTTTAGAGTCTACCCGAGGGGCGGGACATATTTTACTATGCAAGATTCTGATTGGCTCGTCGACTGACCGGGAACACGCTCGCACCGAGTGATAGGTCTGAACCGTAAGCGCAATGGTGAAACTCGGGCGCCGTCCGGCATGGAAATGTCACACAAACATCGGTGTTTTAGAAACAACGCCTAAAGGAGATGTTTTCACGCCACGTTTTCCCTCGAACGATTTTAGGTTAGTGTCTAGTTTGTTTACATAATTAACACCTGTGTTTGAAGTACAAGATGGTAAAATACCGTTTTAATACAATGTATTTGACTGGTTTATTCGTAGATAGCAGCATAGCACAGTTAGCCGCAATATACGTCGACGACGTACACAACCACACCAGTGTCTGGAAGCGAATTTTTAATTTTTAATAAAGCCTCTGCTGAAAAACCGTAACCACCGAGGAATGAACATAGTTTAATCTTTTGTGTTTTGAAATGTTATGTGGGAATCTGTTTGACTGCGGGTATGGTATATATTTTTTCTGCTGAAGTGAATGTGTGCGAAATGAAACTGATGTTGTTTGATCTGTTCTTGGTTACAATATTGCTGAATGTCGAGTCATTTAGCTGCATAGCTAACTATTACACGTTACAACGACGTGAACATTTATAATAATTGTCCAGATATTTGTAAATGCATATTAACTGTGGTCTCCAGACAAATTATTAGGAAACCAAATTGTACCGAACGCAGCTGGGTAGCCACTGGGTAAATAAGTAATTAACGTTACGTATTTATTTTTATGAAAATGTCGCGCAAGCATTAGTAAGCACGTCTACATTGACAACAGAATTGTGTTTAATGAAATGCAGACAATATTATATTCTCACCGTACACATCATCAGTGTGATCTATTGCTCATCAAAAATTAGAAGTGTGATCTTTGCAACTAGCTGAACGTTTAAGCGTTCTTATATTTTAATTCAGTTAGCGTTTAAGACGACTACAATATACCTTTAATTATAACTATGATAAAAGTAAAAAATATATATCTTGTGCCTTATCCTTGTTTTTATTTAAAGCTGTACTGCCTATAACGATAAAGGTCTACACCACCGTGTGGACTTGTCTTGTGCTGCCTTCACGTGCTCTCAGAATTATCGTAAATACACGTTTCTTAGGTAAAAATTGCGCACAAACTGTATTAAAGTCACCATTAAATCAGAATTGACAATTCTTATTTTTATGGAATATTGCAGTATTTATTATAAATTATTTATCTATGCGTTTTTTTTTTGCCCTTGTAATCTGTAATCAAAATAACTTACCCTCCCTCTTGCTACTACATATTTACTACATATCTTCTCTGATGATATGTTTACTGGCATGAGGGCGGGACAACCTGCCACTCACATGACATCCCAGCAATTGCAAACAACCATCCAGCGATCCATTCAATTTCCGATGAACAAATCCCGATGTTTCACTTATCACAATACAGCGGAACAGGCTATTGCAACTCCCTTTTCATGCTGACTTTAAAAAGGTTTTAAAATTTCAGTTATAGTATAGTTTTGTTCATCCTTTGTGGATTCTAATGACCATAAATTGTGTTTATGTATTGAATAAGTGCTTGATAATAACTTAAATTGGAATTACATTTTTGGTAAATCCATCAGTGTAAACTATAAAATAGGAGTGAAACTGGCTAACCTGCAATAACTCCGATCTTTCAAGTATTCATATTCTTGTGTAATCGACGCGCCATCCTAAATGAACCCGTCTCGTGCGTCATACCCAAAATTTTGAATATTCCTATCTAATATGATTTATGACCTGCAAGGTTGCCGGAGTAATAATTATACACTGTTAATAATAGGCCAGAGGAGAACTGGCACCTCGACTGAGTCTGGTTTCTCCCAAGGTTTATTTTTCTCCATCATGCCCTGATGGAGTTTTGGTTCCTTGCCACTGTCGCCTTTGGCTTGGCTTGCTCAGTTGGGGACACTCAAATTATGATCCAAGTTACTCAACTAAATATACAAATAGAATTTATTAATTTGGTCATATATAATTCTATAAACTATCCAAATTAAACTAGCCAAATCAAATTTTGTTGCAATGTTTAACACTGTGAAGCTGCTTTGAAACAATCGTCATTGTAAAAGCGCTATATAAATAAAGTTGATTGATTGATTGATTAACCTACCAGTGACTGCTTGTTCTACAGTTGTGATGACTTGGGAATAAGGTTGGCAAACAGGAAAAAGTGGGACTGCTCCACAGGACCAGGAAAGAGACTCAAAGATGAGCCTCGGTCATCACAACCTCAACACTTGAGCTCATCCCCATGTGACAGACACAAACAGCATGGTAATGTCATGTTGTTTTTGTCATCCCTCAGAAATTTTCCATTTTTTTCAATGCAACGTAATTAGCTGACAACTTCTTCTTCCAGACAACTTCCACAACTTCCACAAAGTCACAACTTAATGAATTCACACAAGCTGATACAAGTAATAGAGATGTAGTCAAGAATAGGTTGCTCACAGCATACAGTTTACAAACCCATCCAAGGCATTACTCATACTCATGAGGTGTTACTGTTGTAAGAGTCACTAAGACAGACACAATCAAACTGACAGTGGCACACCTTTAAGAGCCATGCAAAGGAAAAAATAAACAAAAGTGTAGATAGTGAGGTGTAAAGCCAAAAGGGCCATTGTTTAGGTTTTGCACTAACGAGTCTTATAGGTCTGCCTCAGTTATGCTTGTTCTGTACATGGTTGTCTGCTTGTCATTTGTGTTGTCTATGTCTAATAGTCTGTAACACAACTTTCATTTATTTAAAATTACACTAAAGTAAACCCAGATACGAACAATGTAAGTTTAGTAATCTAAATTCACAGTAAAGTCAGATGTTATTTGACTGTTGTTTTTGTTCATATTGTGTGCAACAATTGGGTGACAGTAAAACTCCCAATCAGTTTCTCCATACTGACCACGAGCTCAGAGATGTGTGCTTCTGTTTTTTCTTTATTCCCAACTTTATTTAAATAAAACTGTTTATAGTTCAATTCCTGGTGAATTACTAAACTACCTACAGTAGCAACTCCACTCTAGTGATGCTCTGCATGTGGTGTGACATATCAGTTACTGTAAGACAGTACTTTTACAGCGTGTTGTCCTTTCTTTTTTTAATCTTTTCTTTTATTTACCTTATTTTTTTTCTTTCTTCTTGTTTCCAGACAAGCTCTGGAGATAAAGCTGAGATGGAGGAGCAGTATTCAGAGTGAGTGTTACTGGGTCAGATGGACAATAAGTATCTGTAACCTTTAGCCAGCAAACATGTTTTAAATATGTATTTTGTCTCTTTATTTTAGAGGTGAAAGCCACACAGCGGTATCACCCTGTGTAATCTCACAGTTAGATGGCAGCCCAGCAAAGAAGCAAAGCCATGACCGGAAGCAAATGGAGAAGGAGTCACCAGAGAGCCCTTCAGCAATAAAACGATGGGAGATCGGCCCACTTCTACAGTCATTCAAATCCAAGATGGCTAGCTTCACTGAGATTGTCATGAGCCCTGTTCGGCTTTTTAAGCCCAGTGACTCTCTGTCCTCAATTGTACTTCCTGAACAGCATGAACCATTGATAACTGAGTCAAATGTTGAAAATTCAACCCGGACAGAGGAGGGCAAGACTGATGATAAATGTAGAAATGGATTGTTTCCAAAACGGCCTTCTTCAGAAAAGTTGCAGTGCAACACTGCTCCAAAACGCCACAGGGTTGCACAGAGACTGAATTTTCGTACAAGAAACAACCACGAACCAGTATTGGGTCATATTCAAATGCACAACGAGGTTGCATCAAATGAAGAAAATCAGATAGACTGTCATTCAACCCCGTCACAACAAGCCGTCCATCAGGATCTAACTTGTGTTGCCAGTCCTTGTAAAGCACAAAGTCCTTTCTTCAGGACTAGACCAAATCTGTCCACAGACAAACCTTTGAATTCTGCAAGTGCCATGCATGTGTCTAGTCAAGCAAATTTTCAAGCAGATGCGGTTATTGTTCTGCAGCGGCTGTCAGGTGAGAAACAGACCCATTGCAGTGACAGAGCCTGTAGACATAAGACCTGCTTTTTAGAAGAGGGCTCAAACCTGTTGAAACCAGAGTTAAACAGCAGCATAAACAAAACTTGCTTAAACAAGCCTGATCCTGAAGCCTCCTCTTTTAGCACTTCCTCTAATTCTGACTTGATAGATAAAGAGACAAGCACAGGTGGTTCGTTTGGCAATGAAGGATCCTATACATGGGTGAGCACCAGGAAAAGCCCTAGAAAGAAACATCTATTATGGACTACTGAGCCCACCTCCAGTGAATTGGCCAATTTTGTGACAGGATCAAAGCCTTTGGATGTGGAGATGAAGGAATCACAATCTGAAAATGTTTTGAAATGTACGCACCACTCGGTTGAAGTATCAGACCCTCCAGTGAGCACTACTGTCAGGGAAGTGAGGGCAAAGAGAAGCAGAGAAGCTCCTCAGATAACAAAAGACTTGCAGGCAAGGAGGAAATATGACATGCAGAACGCTAAAGAAGGAAGACCTGCGAGGAATAAACAGTTCAAAGACAATGGCATCACTCTGGAAACAAACCAGGAGGATGAAACATTTATTCAGGTTAAGAAAAAGAGGAAAGACTCAGATGTGCCCGCCTGTATTAGTAATACAGCAGGTTCTGTAGAGACCTCAGAAGAAATGGGACAGGACAAGACAATGAGAAGTCGGTTGAGAAAAAATGTAAAATGTAGGCCATTACTGACCCCTAGCAATGAAGGTGATGCCACTGATGCTACATCCTCTCAAAACTGCACACAAAATGTCTTAATTAACAAGAGTGTGCATGGCAATTATATAAATATCAAAAATGGTCCTTCAGAATCTCCAGGATTTCAGCACCGTACACACCCACAAGAGCCTGAGCAGGCCATTGAGGCTCGAAAAACAAGACGGCATCTTAAAGGTTCAAATGATGCTTTGCAGAAGAGAAACCTTCATCCACCCAAGCATAAGTGTGAGGACTACAGCATGACTTCAGTGGTTGATCCAGCAGGACCAAGTAAACCTTCAAAAATAACACTACTGCACCACCATCAGTCTGTTACTGTGGCTGAGGAGCAGGTGACCTCTCTTTCTGGTCTTGAATCAAGAGAAGAAATAAAGGAACTTTTGTCACCTGATTCATCAGCTCCACTGCATTTAGAAAGAAAACGAGGCAGACCCCTGAAGAATGTAAACCGACCAAGAAGAAAAGATGTTTCTGTTGCAAAAAGAAAAGGTGCTATTAGAAGCAAGGATGAAGCAGAGAGCCTAGTAAAGGCGACAGAAGCCGTTCCAGTAGTGTCGTTGTCAGGTAGCGGCTCAAACCGCCTCCTGCGCAGCTTCTCCTGCCCTGAAATCCCATCCCTAGTATCCAGTGACTGTCATTTACCCCGGTCCCACACGCATGACAACAGCACTACCTCACCCAGCAGAAAGAGCTCACCCACTCAGCTTCCCATCCACCATCACTCTCCGTCCAAGCGCACTCGCCGGCACACCGTCTGTAGTGTGGAGATTGAGCGAGAAATTGCCCCTTTGTGTCTCCGTAAAGAGGTGTACCCTGCTAGTCGGGGTAGCCCGTTGTGCCCCTCTTCCCCTTATTCTCCCTCCATCTCTCTCACAGCCCTCGCCTCATGTTTTTTGTCCAGTCCTTTAGCGTTCTTGTCTAAAAGCTCAAGCCAAGGGCGTAGTCATGCTAGTGATGCCAGCACTGGCAGTATGTCAGCTGCCTCCAGTTTTGTTGCATCATCACCATCATCATCGTCCTCCTTCAGTTTCCCTTATACTTCCACCCTCACGTCCTGTCATGCTTTAACCGGCCTCTCCTCTGTTGTCACTCCCAGCCCTGAGACACCTTCTGCTTCTGTGTCATCACTCTGCAGGTAATTTATCAGATTCCCATCCACCCTATCCGCGTATACTTGCTTTTTATTACCCATTATTATGTATGTACATTATTATATTATGTAGCATGTTGATGATTAAGGGTGTTCTGATCGATCGGATATCAAATTGCTATCAGCCGATAATTGATTCTTATGACTATTTCAGTGATCTCTCAGTTTTTCAAACTCATTAACCGATCTCATGCCGACATCTCAAAAAGACATGGGCCTGCCTTGAGGGGTATGGCATAAAGCTTGCAGCTGTTCAATCTCAATTTCTTTCCGGTGTGGGTTAAAAAAATAATAATGCTGATTACTTGATAGCTACAATTCATACATCTTTATTAAATAACTTTTGACCAATCGACATTAACAGTAGCCGCTGTTCTGTCTGAATACATACACTAATCTCCCTTCACTCTCTTCTGAACTCTTCTGTCAAAACAGCATGTTCCCCTCAATAAATATTAATAATTAACAAACCACTGGGTTATAATTCACATCAATCTAGCATTAAAGATTGCTCTTCCCTTATAAGCCTATCTGTCTTAAAACAGAGCTTTTTTGTGTAAAAGCCTCGCTTTTTAAAAATATTTACACTACCATTCAAAAGTTTGGAATCTATATGTTGCATTTTTTCATAAATACTGTAAAAATAGTTCTATTGTGACATATTGCTACCTTTTAAAGGTTTCTGTTTTAATATCTATTTTAAAATGTAATTTTTTGGCATTTGAATGCATCCTTGCTGAATGTAATGTAATGTAATGCATTATTGTCTGAAAAAAATCCTCTGCATTTCTGTAAATATTTCTTCATGTTAAAAAGACCCCATGATCGATGATCGGTATTGGCTGATACGGCTTCCAATCCGAGATCCGAGCAACGTTATTTATGATCTCAGACATTATTCCCATAAGAAGAAAAAATGCACGTCAGTAGCTAAAATCCAACTTTTTCTTCCCTCAAGTGCGTTTTCACAGAGTTCTTTGGAGGGAGAACATGGATTGCTTCAGATGGACTGTGAGGAGGCAATAGATGAAGAAGAGAGATCCAACTTTGACCTTAAACTCTCTGCAGGCATCTCAGAGGAGAAAGCATTATCAGACTCTGAAATCAAGGTGCAAGTTTTCTCTTAACTTTGGTTTGTGGTTTAAAATTGTTTAATTTTTGTAAATCCTTATTGCATCTTCTCTTTCTGTGTGAACAGACAGACATAAAGGATGGTCAGCGAGGAAAAGTGTCCTCTATTCGTATCCGTAAAAAGATTCCAAAGCCTCAGAATAATCTCACCCCTATGGGCCTTCCTAAGGTCATTAGGTATGTATGCATAGAGAAGGTTATGGACTATTTATATTTTCGTTTTTTTTAATTCGTATAGTCGAATTTATATTTTCTCCTAGTCCTAGCTGAAGCTAATGTGCGTTTAAATTTACCTCATCACAGCAAAGATGCATCTCTTGTTTGTTTTACAGAATAAAGAAGAAGGATTTTAGCTTGGAGGAAATCTATACAAACAAAAACTTCAGCAAACCTCCTGATGGGTGAGACATTTTCCAAATGTGTTTTATTTGCTGGGTAGTTGAGCTTAATAACCCATTTATCGACTTAAGTGGTTCTCAACGTTTTTTTGGCCACATCTGATCAAATCAGACCATCCAAATACCACCTGTATTTATCAACATCGCTCAGATCTCATTGAGTGCAAGCTTAAGAACATTAAGTATTTCCCTGCCAAACACTAAATTTTCCGTTATTTGTACGAAAACGCTTCCCTGCCAAACACAGAATTTTCTGGGTTTCTGTATTTTCACTGTTAGACACTAGGGGCGCTATTACGCATCTCCAGATCAAAACATGGGCGAAGGAGATTCAAAAAAACACCAAGTGATCGTATGTAAGCTGATGCATATGTAAAATAACGAGTCTATCTAATGTTACTGAATGAAATGTGGACCCAGGACGAGCTGTAGGACTGTGCAAGCATTAGGGATGTTGACGGACTCGATCTACTCCATCTGTGTTCTGTTTGATCATTGCTCTGAATCTGATCCGGATGTAGTGTTTCACAAAAACGTGATTTTCTCAGCTTTTTGTTAAAAATGTTTTTTTTTTAATGAAACTTACTGATATTCAAGTGCTGATTAAAAAAGGAATGCATGAAGCTAGAGTAACCTTTTTTGTTATATATATATATATATGTATGTATGTATGTATGTGTGTATATATATATATATATATATATATTTTTTATATATATTTTTTAATATATATAATATTTGTGTCACTCTTAACTCATTTTCTGGATTTATAGTCTTTCTGGCCAAATAGAATATCACATTAGCCCAGCTTTAGAACCTTTTACTGCAACTTTAAATCTCAGTGTTCTTTTACAGCCAAAGAAAGAACATGGGCTAGTGCAGCTTTTCCCAAATGTGTGTTCTTGGGGGAACTGCAAGGAATCTTTGAGTTGATAAAAAGCTATTTAAAAAAGCTATTGAATCATTGAAAAAAAAAAATACAAAAAAATTCCCCCTGTATGTTTTTTACCTGCATGTCATATGACCCTAGCCTGGCGTGGCCATACTCAATTCTAGTCAGAATATGAGTCTGGTACCGCTCCATTGGGCTGTGATTATGGGGCGTCTTTCAACCGAGCCAGGAAAGACCTCAATTGGGTAGACCCACAACCAATCAGAGCAACGGAGTGAGACGTAACGTTTGTTGTCAAATGTCAACAGAGCTCAACTGCACTGTGTTGCCAAGTCCGTGTTTTTCTCCATGTCAGCGGGTTGAAGCGACCCCAATTATGTGATTATATAAACCCAGGAATGCAAATTTTAGCAGGCAACCTTGCCAAAATAACATATTTTGCCAACCAACTGCCATTTTTTTCCGGAGAACCCCCCGAAAAGTTATTGTTTTGGGCTATAGCTTTGAGTAGCAATTGTGCGCGACATTGCAAAAAAACGTGGCAACCCTGTCTGCACGCGCGTTGGATTAAGTAACGTTACAAGAAAAAGAGGAGTGTAAATGATCTTTGCCAGTATTGTAATAAAAGAATTTAAGGATACACGGAGTACTTACCAACACGATCATCGTTTCTGAGAGAAATAGTGATGGTGAATGCATATACGAACAAGTTCTCCGTTTAGGATAAGAGCAAATTCAACCCAAAGCGCCTTTGATGACGTGGATGATTACGTTACTGTTTATCATCTGTCCATCTTCGTCTAAAGCCCGCCCTGACAATTTCATTGGTCCGAACAGTTTCTGTTCGGGCATAATTACTCCTCTATGGATCGAGACCAGACCGAATTGCCAGAGCAAAAAAAATTGTGGGCGGGGTTAAATTCGGCTGGCATCCAGGCTAATATGTCCCTTAATCAACATCAGATAACCAAGAACATGTGAATGTGTTGTTGAACTATTAAAAAAAGACAAGTAAATTTGACTGACACAAAGGTTTGGGAATCCTGCTAGTGCATAATTTTGTATTATTCCATAGTTGTATTTCATATCACAGTTTGCTATCCACTCACTTAACGTTTATCAACTACAGCCTTAAATACAAATGACTAAGTAGAATAATTGTATGTAGCATATTAGGACTTGAATTTACTTTGAGAACATGTAGGTACATTTTGGTTTAATTCTTTTCATTTCATCATCTGGTCAATGAAGCTACTATTGCAAACTTTTTTTCCAGACGTTTGGAAACCATATTTGAGGTGCCTCTTAACCGGCGAGATGGCTCTCAGGCTGTCGTGGGCCAAAAAAAGGTGAAACGCTTTGTCGAGTTCCCTGAACTGGGTGTTACCAGGAAGCCTAAGAAACCTCTGGTGGGTGTAATGGCGGGGGGTGGAGCCCAGAGGAAGGCAGGAGGGAACTCTGGGAGCTGTAGAACCAGACGAGGTGTCGGGATCTCTTCTAAAGGGGAGGATGGCCTCACGTTGCAGGAACTGGAGTCACTCCTTTGCTCCAAGCTTGAGGAGCTAGACACCTGGATGGCACTTCAGCAGGTAGCAGGCTGAAGATATGTACCAAACAATGAGCTTTGTGTGTGTTATGTTCAAATTTCTGTCAATTCATCAAAGCAACCATAAATAGATTTGCAAAGGTGTAAAATCTGTTTTTGATTACTAGTGTACTGGAAAGATTGTACAAATACATCACATTTATATATTTTGCAAGGTATTTTGAACATTGGTCTGATAAACAAGAAACACCCTTCAGAAGGAGTAACTGCGTGTTGTTTTGTTAATTTGTAACCGTTCAAAGGAAGAGCACTTGTTTACATTAATTTGTGACGTATATATATCTAATTCCTGTTTGCCACATCTCCGTATCAAAGTGTTTCATAGTAAGAGTCAC
Source organism: Gobiocypris rarus (assembly GCA_023029165.1). NCBI lineage: Eukaryota > Metazoa > Chordata > Actinopteri > Cypriniformes > Gobionidae > Gobiocypris > Gobiocypris rarus. The sequence continues at coordinate 21,124,468 of CM040934.1, read as the reverse complement.
CAGATCACTCAAACCATTCCTCTGTCGTATCTTCCACATTTAAAACATTTAAACTTCTTTGGTTCAGTTGAATGCCTTATTAATAGACTTTCCGTATGTCCTGTGTGTTTCGTTATAAAGGAGACAGCACAAAGGTTTTAATAAAGTTGTGGTGGCAGCATTGAATACAGTGAGTTACCAGCGAGACAAAAGTTTGCATTATTCAGTTTTAAATGATTCTTTATGCTTCTCATAGAAAGCATAAAGGATTTAAAGGTTTTGTAATGCATCCTGTGCTTTTACTCAGGTACTCTAAATACGGTCCATTCACTTAATTTCGACTTTAGTTCCTCTTTGATGTAGTGACTTATAATACTGCTTATGGTGTTTGAACATGTTGAATGGTTTGTGTGTAAAAGTGTTTGATATGTATATATGTCTGGGTTCTGTTGTTCTAACAGACTACGATTGAGCTGTGTTTTGTATATTAGTCGTCTCCAGCTCCCCTTGAGTTGTTTGTATAGAAGTTCAGAAAGAACAGGTGTATTTTGACTGTTACACATTTTATTACAAATCCTGAAAGACATGCAATGTACAAAACATCCAAAAGCACAACGGTGACTTATTTACAAGAACAAAGTTAATAATGTAACCACAACATCTCAACAATTGACTGCCATGCTCGCTGTGAGTGTCTCAGTGTTTCATTTCCTGTTTTCATTAAGAGCCTAAATAAAAAACAGCTTTCTGAAATGTAAAAGTAGTTTTTGTGTGGATAGTGTTGGTTTTGTGTGTGTGCTTGGCTCCGTCTGCTGCATGTAACAAATTCCAGAAAGTTTCTGTACTTTTTTTTTAACTGCATTCAAAAACTGCATTGGTTTAATTGCAGTGATATCATTTTACTCATTAGTAGGATTCAATATGTTTTGTAACTACTAAAAACATTAAAATGTTTAGCAAAAGTTGAGCTGTTGAATCCTTTTTTAAAGTTTTGGACTTTTGATCCAGACTAATGGCAAGCACCATTCGAAACCCACAATAAATGTAAATAATGACCAACATATTTTCATCAAGTCACATTTTTGAACTGTCTTTGCACTGTCTAATGTGAGCAATGAGACTTCTGCTCTTCTGCACTCTTACAGTTCATTTAGTTGTTGAAAAGCTTCTGCGGTGTCAGTCTATGAAGGTTACAATATAGGACAGAAATCCTATCAGTAATGGAAAGATGAGAATTAAAACCAGCCATGCCACAATGGACCCAATTCCCCATTTACAAGCTTTTTTGGAGTATTTATTAACCTTATCCCGTGTTTCCTGACAATCTTCATTTTGAAGTCTTGTCTCTCGAGCCTTGAAAAAAATGAGGAAAGAAGGTGTCAGATTTCCAGGTAATTTTTTTTAGATTGTATTCGTGTATGGATACGTTTCTTTCATCACTGCCTACACGTCTTAGGTTTCATGGTACTCTTGTTTGTGTATGTGTGCCAACAGTATGTTATTGGCAACAGAACTTAGATCTTTATTACAGAAACTTATTGAAATGTCACAAAATTACTTAAGAAAACCATATGAAGTATTTATCTAGTGTTTGTCTACACTCTAATCTTTCACAGAGACTTCATGGGTGGGTTACTAAATTATAAATGTAATTTTACATAGAGATTAGTGCTGCTTATTACAATGGCACAGTGCTGTAATACAATGATACATTACTGACATTTCAATAATACTGTATTAATAAGCTATAGTTACCTTGACAGAGTACATAAGGGACATGATTCCAAAGCAGGAAAGGCCGCATATGATACTGCATATGGCTAATTTCCGGTGGTCTGCGTCCTTACAGATGTCATGTAGCCCATGATAGTCAGACCTCCGCTCAGGCTGTTCAAGTAAAGTTTCGCCAATACTCACTTCATGTAGTTCGTTCGCATCCATCTCTATTCAGAGTAACAAATCAAATAAAGTATGAGGGAAGTCAGCATGGAAGTAATGGCACGTTACTGTATTTGTACAATAACATACATAGTTTATTGCAGATGGCTAAGTTCTGTTAGATCAAGTTAAAAGCTTACATGTAAATAATGAGCCAAGCAGTGATTTAAAACAAGATGAACAGGTTCTTCACACTGATTTTTTTGCTTTCAGATTTAATAGGGAGTCATTTAAATATATATATGTATGTATGTATATATGAATATGTATATATTTATAAAAGTATACCCAGAGTGAGATGAAGAATAAATGTATATTAGAATAATTTAACAGGGATTTTCCAACATCCTCTCAAAGCATTTAAGATGAATTGAGTTTTTAGTATCTCTTGTCCTGGGGCTTGAAAAACAGGTATGGACAGAAACTGGCATCAGCATTGTAAGAACACAATGACAGATCTTACTGCTAGTTGTGGTTATGAATGTTATAACAAGTGTTATTACTTGTCAATCACTGTTGTTTATTATTTTGATTGTACAAAAAGCCATTTCTTTATGCCATGAATAGACTGCAATGATAAACCTAAAATCTTAGCAATGTAAAGTCTGCCTCCAGAAAGATGATAATCTTTGAAGGAAGCAGCAAATGCCATTGAAACAGTTGCTGAAACACAATATCTCAGTACTTACAGACTCGCCCAGACTTGATCTTGAGGGAAGAAGGATCTAAAATTCCTCAGGTCGACCAGAGATCCAAAGGTATTTAATAACCAACTCTGGTGCTTTTGCTTTAAAATAAATATTTCAGTTTATGTAGAAGGTCTAGTTTCCTGTGACAACACTGTCACATGTCGTTGTCACAACTTGATGCAATCCAAATGACTTCCCATCCAAACTTCCTCTTATTGTCAGTGATATGTGTGAAATATTTAGCTTCTTTAGCTCCAGTTTAGACCTCTGAGGAGATTGGCAGAGTGTGAGAGAAACGTTTTTGTAGTAGAACAGAATAAAGCACCACACCTCTGGTTTTTCAATGTTCCCTCCCACTTTGTCTCATTCACTCCCCCACACAGCTTGACATACTTCTCCTCACATTCTTAACGTGTTACGTTTATCAGTCTGTTTACCACACCTTGTTTCTCCTGTGAATCATGAGTAGCTCCTGCAGACTTTGTAACAAAGAAGCTTTGCTTTCATGACATCCTGTTACTCATTCTTGTTCACCTTTTCTTTCTCTTTCTCTTTTCACAGCCTCACAATATTTATGTTCCTGACATGTAAGTTGAGGTTTGTGTCTTCTGTGTCAGATATCTTAATTGTATAAATGTTGGACAGCTGCATGACTTATAGCATGTCATGTTTCATGATCATTGCCATATTTATATTTCTAAACATCAGGCATGCTGCTAATAGACAGGACCTGATAGTTAGATTTTAAGTCTGCTTATTTCAGGTGCATTGTTCAAGGGCAGGCATGCAGGTTCATCACTTGATACATCAACTCGTCCCATGTGTCCAAATATGATACTCACCTCACTTGTAGGTTTTTTTCTAGAATCTAGAAAAATATTTATTTGCATTAGCCTTTCTCAACTTCACTGACTCAGCCCCCTATTGTTCACAGCAATATTCAATGGTCCCATGACTTTTCCAGCTATTTGTGATCAACTTGATAAAGATTTTTGTAAAAATATTTTTACCTGATAAAAAATATTTTAGAGCTTGGCATAACTAAAAACATGTACACTACCGTTCAAAAGTTTTAGATCGGTAACATTTTTAAATGTTTTTAAAACAAGTCTCTTATGGTCAACAAGGCTGGATTGATTTGATCCAAAATACAGCAAAAAGTAATATTGTGAAATATTTTTTTCTATTTTAATGTATTTTAAAATGTAATTTATTCCTTTGATTACATACGTACATGCATCATTACTCCAGTCTTCAGTGTTAATAATCCTTCAGAATTCATTATAATATGATGATTTGCAGCACAAGGAACATTTATTATTATTATTATTATCATTATTATTAATAATAATTTCGAAAACATTTTCCAGGTTTTTTTAATGAATAGAAAGTTCAAAAGAAGCATTTATCTAAAATAGGAAGCTTTTGTAACACCCCTTATTTGAGAACTGCATCTTTAACAGATTGTTTTGAACTCTAATAAAAGTAGCAGTAATAAATAGTAAAATCATGTTTGTGCTGTGGAGATCTTGCGACAGAACAATAATCTGCACTGTAAATGACATCAGCTGCTTGATTTCTGCTTAATTTGAAATATCCAAAACTGATTCTCTGATGCTTCAATATTTTTCAGTGTAATTCAATGTTGGCCTGAGCTGTTCTTTAACTGTTCTATCAGACACTCAAACACACACTGCACTGGCTCTGTTCTGGTGTGCTTGTGAAGGTCGACTGTTCTGGGTTGAGCTGACACATTAACAAAGAGACAGATACTGAGGTCAGGAGAGGCCAGACAGCTTAAAAACAAACAATGATTCATTTTTCCCCTTATCCCCCCTGTTAAGTTAATTAAAAGAAAGAGAAATGAAAAAGAAAAGAAAAATGCAATCAACGATTTTATACAGAACAATAAATAAATTTACAAACAAAATTAAATCAAATATATTTACAAAAAAAATTAAATAAATTATATTGTGTGAAACACAAATGGAGAAATTAAGTCATTAGAAGATAATCCTTTTTTCTTTCTTTCCTTTTTTTTGCATATTCATTACTTTTTTACTTTTTATTGCAAAAGAAAGGTTACAGATAAGGTACGGACATAATTACAAGAGGTTATAAGAATTACATAAATTAACACAATATGTGACCCTGGACCACAAAGCTAGTCTTAAGTCGCACATGTATATTTGTGGCAATAGCCAATAGTAATATGTATTGCTAAGGACTTCATTTGGAGAACATTAAAGGACCTGTATGTAGGATTGTGGCCAAAACTGGTACTGCAATCACTTTCAAATGACTGTAGAGCAGTGTATCCCATACCCCCTTGACTCGAGGTTGGCAGATAGGCTGCAGGATCCTCCAGGAACGTAGGCTGCTACATGGAGCTTCAAATGGCAAGTGACGAGAAATTGGATTTTTCTTTCTGTTAATTATGTTTAAGCTTCATGAGAGGTCTTTTAGTTTTCGTAAAGTTAGACATTTTTTATCCAAAAAGTTTGTAGCTGCAGCTGTGGTAACTAGAGCAGAGCTGGCAACCCGGATGCCCAAACACTACTGACTTCGTGATTGGTATATCGTTGGAGGGTGGAGCTTCAGGCCAAAACACATGTCAACATCAACATCAGTTGAGGGTTGCAACTTCACTTTTAAAATGACAATATCCTGGCCGGACTACGTTGTCAGTGATTTAAGTATTTGAAATTAACATGATTTCTTATTGTGTAGTGACATATCAGGGCCATTTTATGATTAATTAAAATACATTTCTAACACACAGTTCCTTTAAAGGTAATTTTCTTAATATTACATTTTTTTGCACCCTCAGATTCCAGATTTTCAAATAGTTATATGCCAAATAGTTCTATCCTAACATACCATACATTAATGGAGATGAAAGCTTATTTATTCAGCTTTCAGATTATGTATAAATCTCAATTTCGAAAAAATTACCCTTAGGACTGGTTTTGTGGTCCAGGGCAGGGTCACATATAACATGATGTCAACATGAAAATTGAAAAGTTGCTTACAACAGACTCAAGGATGCTATATATGTTTTCGAAGCCTTTGAGTTCAAAAGTTTTGACATCATCTTAAAGGAAGTGAAAAGGGACTGGAAAATTGGCATTACAGTTAATGGTTCTGACTTTGTGAAGATTATATTTACCCAGAAGACAAATGAACAGATCAACATCTTCAGAATGAGAATCGGATAAAACCAATTATAGATTTTGTCGTTTGTATACCAATTTGTTACAGCAGGAGATAGAGGAGAATCTTCTCACTGTTTTTGTATGGTCCTTCTTTACGCCTACGTAAGGTTCCACGAGCCAATCAGAAACCGCGACATGCTCGTGACGTGGCGATACAATCTGAACACGGAAGAATGAAACTTGGGTGAGGTGGGCGATTCTAATAAATCTAGACCTCCTTTAAATGTTATTACAATTTTAGTCCTTAGCATGTTAAACTGCTCAGCGTGCCAACATATAGAAAGCACCTTTGTATTCAACCATATAACTTGATAAATGATGTGTATGAACTGCAATGTGAGACTGGTTACAGCAGAGTGTGAAAATTCAAAGTAAAATACTTTTGTTTCTTTACAGACACGTGCTGACTGATGTGCAGATGGCAGAGATGGAAGACTGTGAAGGGGTGATTGCGACAGAGCGTTACGGCTCACAGGAGTCATGGAAATACCTGCTGAAGGATAGAAAGATGAAGAGACAGAAGGATGCAATGGACGGCACACTGGCAGGAAATTCTATCACTGGCGTGTTTAAAGTGCGTGACTCATTCAGAAAAGCATGAACCTATCTTTCAGAACCTATAATAAACTCTCTGAGACGTCACTGACTAATATCTCCTCTCCTAGAGTGTTTTCCTGCCACAGGGATATCCTGAGAGTGTCAGTGAGGATTACTTACAGTATCAGTTCTGGGACACTGTGCAGGTACATGTCACATAGATCTGACACGCAGTCTTTTGTCCATAAACCAAACATTGAATCATAGACATACAACAAACATGTTCAATATCAACCCTGACAACCCAACATTGACAGTTACAAAAAAAAAAAAAAAACACCTTGCACAAATAATCCGCATCCATGTTTTTCTTTAAAATATTACTTATGTTTTCAAATGTACAACTTTAGTTTATATTTAAAATAACATGTAAAAGATGGCAACATTTATCTTGATGTAGCCGTCTCTGCATGCTACTCTGATGCCAGTGATCTCTGACATTCTCTGAGTGATCAAGCTTGTTGACATAAATGTTTATTTAAAAAATGTATATTCACACACACTAGCATCATAGCAGTCCTCTGTTTTCCCAGGCTTTTTCAAGCTCTCTGTCTGGCACCCTTGCTACTCAGGCTTCACTGAGGGGTGTTGGGGTTGGAAATCAAGAAGCAACGGTTGCAGCAGCTACAATAACATGGCTTCTTCGGGGTATGTGCATGAATTACTGATGTTTATTTCTCAAGAGCATACTTTTCTAACCATCTTCTCTCTTTGTTCTGCCATTTTTCAGATGGAACAGGGATGCTGGGAAGAATACTTTTTGCCTGGCTCAAAGGGTAATAATTCTCCAGGCATTTCAGATTGTGAATATGTTTTGTTTTATAGCATTTAACTGTTACCCTGTGTTTCAGGAACAAGTTAGACTCTGAAGCCAAAAAATGGAGGTACAATATACCATGGAATTTAAAGTTTCAGTTTGAATGACCATTTTATTGTAATACTTTTCTTAAACTTTTTTAATAAATGTTTGTCTTTTCAGGCTCTTTGCTGACATTCTTAATGACGTTGCAATGTTCATGGAGATTGCAGCCCCTCATTTCCCTCCTTATTTTATTCTAATTGTCTGCATTGCTGGGATATTTAAGGTAAAATATTAAAGGGGTACTTCAGCGCTGGGAAGATGAATGTGTATTTACACTGGGTCATTTATATAGTAGAAATGTGAAATTATTTTTTAATTTAAGTTCAACTGACTGAGAAAAGCCAGAAAATAATTTTTTGGCCCATGTGGATGAAAGACAACTCCCAGAATGCACTTGCTTCGCTGCCCTACGAGGCCACTCCCAAAGCCACTGCTTCTGGTTCACTGGATCACTTGCCCACCGCGGCACCATCCCAACCATTGTTTTCATTTTCATAGAAATAAAATCATTTAGTTCAGTTAGAGAACAGACACTACAGTTAAACACTGAACGTGTCTGTTCAATATAATGCGAGTGAACCAAATAAGAGTCTTAGCACAAAGCCGGGAGTCAGATTACGTTCATTACGAGAGCGAAGAGCTGAGATGAGCTGAGGAACGCGCGGCCGCGGCATTCACAGCGTTTGTTCAGTCTGGCGCACTCAGATCATGCCTATGGAAGCTTACATTTCATAGGAATTCATTTGAACAGTTGAAACACTCACTTTGCTCTGCACCGCTCCGTCTGTTTATATGAATGTCCACAGCGGCCCGAACCGAGTGCTGTAAGTGCGATCCCACCCCCCATGGGCGGGTTGAAAACATTCGGAACTATCTCCTTCTACTGGCTGTAGTTTTAGTATATTTGCGTCATCTGAGGATTTTTTCCAAAAATAAAATACATAAATCTCTCGTCTCAGGGGGATATGAGTGGGGAAAGCATGATCATTCGAATATACTACCTGATTACTACTGATACAAAACTTAATGCTAAATCATGAAGTAACCCTTTAACAGCATCATCCTCTAAACATTAACATGAATGTGCCTAAATCATCATCTGTTTGATAATAGATATCTAGGGTTCTTCTTCTATTTCATCCCAGTCCATTGTAGGAGTTGCTGGTGGAGCAACAAGAGCTGCATTAACTGTCCATCAAGCTCGTAGAAACAACATGGCTGATATCTCCGCCAAAGATGGGAGCCAGGTTATAATTCACTTTCTCTCATATGCTAAATAATTATTTGCTCATTTTCTTCTTGGTTTTCCCAGCAAAATTCCCTTTTAGTCTGGGAAATTTATGTCACTGTGTGTCATGTATCAGTGTATCATTTAGTCTGCCTTTCTTTCCTGGTAAGGAAACCCTGGTGAACCTGGCAGGACTTGTCGTCAGCCTGGCACTCATCCCACTTGTAACAGATAACCCATTGTGAGTAGCACCCTGATATCTAAGCCACACTGTAAATGATGTGTGTTCCAGATACTGTACTGATTTGTGCTCTTTCATGCAGGTTGACATTCATCCTGTTCTTCCTGTTCACTGTTCTCCACCTGTTCTCCAATTACAAAGCTGTTCGTTCTGTTGTTATGGAAACCCTTAATGAGGCTCGCTTGTCCATAGTCCTCCATCGGTACCTACTGAATGGTCAACTGCTCAGTCCAGTGGAGGCCAATCAGAGGGAGCCTGTGTTCTTGTGTATGGCCTTAACCTAAACACCTTTCTTGTTTAAGGATTCATGTGATTAGGGTCAATCATTACACATCTAATAAACAAAATACTTTTCTTTGCAGCACTTGGAAGGACAGTTCCTATCAAGTTGGGTGTGAGGCTTGGAGACATTGTTCAAGAGTGCGTTCATCTGCTTTTAAACCCAGTTTTATAAAAACATATTAAAAAATATTGTTGTGAAAACACTAGTGGCTGTTAAAATTGTGTCTTTTTGACTTTAGGCCAGGAGAACTACAGCTGGCTATGAAGAACAACAGCAAACCGTATCTCATTGGAATAAAAAATGGTACAAAAAACCTCCCCAGTTTTGCTATACAAGTAGAGGTAGACATAATAACATGGACACAAATGATATTAGGCAATTTATGCCTGACTGTTATTTGGGCAAAACAATAACAGATTTGCGATTTGTTTTTGTTTTTTTCTTGCCAGGTACTGTCTGTGTTTGTCTGGGAAGTGATGCGTCTGTGCATGAAGAAATAATGGCAGCATGTCAGGCCTTGTGTCTCTGTAATGTGCTACACAATGATTCCTCTCTGGGTGCACTCAAACAGCTCTCAAACATTGAGGGTGAGCACTTCAATTGTTAAATTGTGTTCTGTCCCTGAATAGCGCTTGCTGATTGAGATATGTTAGCCTCTTAATGACACTGGGTTTTATTTTTCAGACCCATGGGAATTAGTTTCACAGAGTCATAAGATGATTGAGCAAATATTCCACACATTTCTAAAAGGTAAGAGTAATGCATGTTGTAATAAGGAACATTTTATTTGTATTCAGACAAAATTAATATTGTGGGAAATTCTTAATCCTGATCTTTTTCTCTCTGTTAGAACTGGATCAAGCGAAATGGCAGACAGACCGGACACTATTGGACTGGAACGAGTGGCGTGTGGAATGGAGGAAAAAGAGAAGCTGAAGCAAATAGTTATAAAAGAAATGGAAAATGTTCTTGTTTCCACTGATATTCACTTTGAAACATCTCAGTTTTTAATTAGTTGCCAGAGCTCAGCTGCAGAACTGATATATTGTTCAGTTTTTTTTTTTAGAATACTGAAATACTCAGAATATTGAAAAAACAGCATTCCACAAAAATATTTTTTCAACATTGACGATAATAAATGTTTATTGAGCAGCAAATCATCATATCAAAATGATTTCTGAAGGAAATACGCTGGTGACACTGAAGACTGGAATAATGATGAAATTCAGCTTTGCCACCATAGGCATACATTTTTAAAGTATTTTCAAATAGAAAAGTTATTTTGAAAAAAAAATCCAGTGTTCTGCGCTTTGATCGTTTTGAGTTTTACCACATCTGGGGGCTGTACCATGAAGCTAGTTTAGCTGTATAGCCAGATATGTTTAAGCTTAGTTTGTGCCAATCTTTAGGTACCATTAAAGTGGTTTGGCTTTTGGCAGTGTTCATCTCCATAGTAACTTACGCTCCGCAGCTGGCCTGCTCCAGGCCAGGTTATGTTCGGGATAAGAGATCTCAAACTGAATTTGAACCAATCAGCTGTGAGCAAAGTGACTCATCTCTGATCCACTCCCCTGTTTCTCTTGCTCCAAATTAAAGGTCACTACATGATAAAAAAAATTGTCTAATGATGATTACTTAATATAATAATTGTATATAATTTATAATTATATAATGATATTTTACAATTACAATAAATAGAAATCAGTTATTTTACATTTTAATAATATTTCACAATATTACAGTTGTTGTTTTTAAACAAATAACCTTTTTTTAAATGGTGCTTAAATTATATATATATATATAAATACGTTTCACAACTTTCACTTGCACTAGTAGCAAGATATTTTCTTTATTTATCCTCTTACATGGAAAAGTATTTTCTTCTTTGTAAATGCATTTAAATTCTTTATACTGCAATGTCTTTCTCTTCAGCAAAAGAGTTTTGAATCATGTTGGCTCTCTCGCAAGAAATGAGTCACACTTTGCGTTCAAAGGCATGTGATTGGCTGCTCACTGCTGATGTCACACTTTCACGTGCACGCGCTCCAACGCCTGAATTGACAGAGAAAGTTGATGATCAGCATCATGGGACCAACAAAGCCTGAATTGATTGGTTTGGTTTTGTCAACTCAACTAATCCTATAACCCTGTGTTTGTTAATCTACCATCATATTACAGGCCCATCATGTATTGTCCTTTGGTGTTGTTTTATCATTATAAATGTACCAATATATCGTACTTCAGCCACTGCTAATGATTTGATATTAATTTCAATTCAGTGTGATGAAAACAGCTGGCAAGGGAGAAAATCTTATTTGTGTAACTGTCATTTTGAGATATAAATGAATGTTGTGATCCAAAATCAGCATGTGAAGTTATATACAGGTCCTTCTCGAAAAAGTAGCATATTGTGATAAAAGTACTTTATTTTCCATAATGTAATGATAAAATTTAAATTTCATATATTTTAGATTCATTGCACACCAACTGAAATATTTCAGGTCTTTTATTGTTTTAATACTGATGATTTTGGCATACAGCTCATGAATACCCCAAAAATTAGCATATCATGAAAAGGTTCTCTAAACGAGCTATTACCCTAATCATCTGAACCAACTAATTAACTCTAAACACCTGCAAAAGATTCCTGAGGCTTTTAAAAACTCCCAGCCTGGTTCATTACTCAAAACCGCAATCATGGGTAAGACTGCCGACCTGACTGCTGTCCAGAAGGCCATCATTGACACCCTCAAGCGAGAGGGTAAGACACAGAAAGACATTTCTGAACAAATAGGCTGTTCCCAGAGTGCTGTATCAAGGCACCTCAGTGGGAAGTCTGTGGGAAGGAAAAAGTGTGGCAAAAAACGCTGCACAAGGAGAAGAGGTGACCGGACCCTGAGGAAGATTGTGGAGGAGGACCGATTCCAGACCTTGGGGACCTGCGGAAGCAGTGGACTGAGTCTGGAGTAGAAACATGCAGAGCCACCGTGCACAGGCGTGTGCAGGAAATGGGCTACAGGTGCCGCATTCCCAGGTCAAGCCACTTTTGAACCAGAAACAGCGGCAGAAGCACCTGACCTGGGCTACAGAGAAACAGCACTGGACTGTCGCTCAAATTTTGCATGTCATTCGAAATCAAGGTGCCAGAGTCTGGAGGAAGACTGGAGAGAAGGAAATTCCAAAATGCCTGAAGTCCAGTGTCAAGTACCCACAGTAAGTGATGGTCTGGGGTGCCATGTCAGCTGCTGGTGTTGGTCCACTGTGTTTTATCAAGGGCAGGGTCAATGCAGCTAGCTATCAGGAGATTTTGGAGCACTTCATGCTTCCATCTGCTGAAAAGCTTTATGGAGATGAAGATTTTGTTTTTCAGCACGACCTGGCACCTGCTCACAGTGCCAAAACCACTGGTAAATGGTTTCCTGACCATGGTATTACTGTGCTCAATTGGCCTGCCAACTCTCCTGACCTGAACCCCATAGAGAATCTGTGGGATATTGTGAAGAGAAAGTTGAGAGGCAAGACCCAACACTCTGGATGAGCTTAAGGCGCTATCGAAGCATCCTGGGCCTTCATAACACCTCAGCAGTGCCACAGGATGATCGCCTCCATGCCACGCCGCATTGAAGCAGTCATTTCCATAAAGCGATTCCCGACCAAGTATTGAGTGCATAACTGAACATAATTATTTGAAGGTTGACTTTTTTTGTATTAAAAACACTTTTCTTTTATTGTTCGGATTAAATATGCTAATTTTTTGAGATTTGGGGTTTTCATGAGCTGTATGCCAAAATCATCAGTATTAAAACAATAAAAGACCTGAAATATTTCTGTTGGTGTGCAATGAATCTAAAATATATGAAATTTAAATTTTATCATTACATTATGGAAAATAATGAACTTTTATCACAATATGCTAATTTTTTGAGAAGGACCTGTAAATGCCTTTATCATACTGTAGCCAGCAAAGATACATGCTGTGAATTTAAAGCTCACATCGCTGCCCCATAATGAACCTTCCTCAAGTGTCTTCTGAGATTCTCTGTTCGGTTGAATCTCCGTCCACAGAGAGCACAGTTATATGGCCTTTCTCCTGTATGAATGCGCTCGTGCTTTTTCAGATCGGCTAAACGACTGAACCTGAACTTACAGCACTTACAAACAAAAGGTCTCTCATTTGAATGGCATACAAAGTGCGCTCCGAGGCTGGAGGGAGTCGCGAATGTCTTACTGCACACGTGGCAGCTGTGCAGAATCTCTCTGCTCTCACTTATGCTGGGTGCGCTGTGAACATCCCCTGTATGGACTGTATTCTCTACCCGTGACCTAAGAATGTGCTTAGAAGTAGAATTTAATGATTTACAAAGTTGGTTATAGTGGACAATGTTGTTGGAAAAAGTGGAGACAGGCTGCTGGTTGTGTTCATTTGCTAGAGGAGCATCCTGCATGGGAACAACAGGAGCTTGTGTTGTCGCACTGTCTGGCTCCTCCATAACAGAACATTCCAGAAGCTCTGATTTAGATTCCACCTTGATTTTGTTTAAGCCTGATGAGGTCTCAGTGTTGCTGGATGCTGGAGTCTCTCTGCTGCCAGGTGAAGGGTTGAGGATTTGTCTCAGAGGCCTACACTTAACCATAGAGAGGGGTTTTTGATTCATCAAAGAATAGTCACAGGTCCCTTGCAGAAAATGATGTTGGTTGTTTACAGTAATATCATCTAAAATGAGCTTTATATGAACAGGATTGTCACTCAGAATCTCCTCGCTCACTACTGAATCTCCACAATGAACGAGATCTTCCTGCACATGATCCTCCCCTGAATGAGCCTCATCGCTGGGAAAAGAGACTTTCAGGACTTCATCTAAAATATAAAAGTTGACTGAGAATTTTTACATGACGGTAAATAGAAAAGTTAATTCAGCAACTATAAGGTCTTAAAAGTCTCACCTGAAGCCCAAGCCGTCCTCTCCTGGAGTTCTTTCAGCTTCTGCTGGAGGTTTTGATTCTCCAGGTGTGTTCTGGCAGACTCCCTCTGATACTCTAACACAGCCTGACCCATGAGCTGCAACACCTCCTGTACAGCAGCAGTGAGGAGCTCAGCTACATTTGTGACGAGGAGATCCATCTGTGACATTTTGTTAGAACCTGCTCAGAGAAAGAAAAAAAAATCTAAAGGGATGGTTCTCCCCAAAATGAAAATTCTGTCATCACACTTTTGTGGAACATAAAAGAAGATATTCAGGTAAGTGTCTCGCTGTTTTTTTTGTGTTCATAATTGTCCAAAACGGTTTGGTGACAAACATTCTTCAAATTCAAAATACATTTTATGTTCAGCAGAAGAAAATAAGTTAAATTATGACAATTTTCATTTGTGGGTTTACGATCCTTTAATTAATTGCTACTTTGTTTACAGGTCTGTCTCTAAACCATAAAAATGAATATAATAATAATAACACAACAATGTGTTGCATTAAAATTTGGTACTGTATATAATAATTACATGATACCAATAACACCTACCTCTTCTCAAGAGCAGTAACAGACTATACCTTAAGCTTCAGACTGTCAGCGAGCTAAACCGTGAACGACCGTCCGAAAACAAGAGGTCTTTCATGATATTTATATCTTAATGCTATGTATTTATTTTTCTGCAAGAGAGCGTCGAGACTGACAGTGATTACATTGACGTTTCTAGTGTCCGTGTTGTGAAAACGCTGGTTAGTGACGTACTAACGTACTTCCTTTACTACTAGCGGGCAGTTTCCTGTGTATGTTGCCAAATATTCGATCTCTTTACCCGTTTCTGTGGCTTCTACAACCCCAATGAACTGTTACCCTCCCCCTCATCATTACTCTCTCTTTTTTTTTTGTCCAGTCAATGGAAACCAAAATGTCTGGTTACCAACATTTTTCAAAATATCTCAAGTGAGTAAATGATGGAGATAATTTTCTCTATTGTTAATTACCAATATTCATATCCAATTAACTCACAGAGCTTCATCGATTTAAACAGTGATTCAATTTATTTTAGAGGAGACATAGAAAATCAAGTGCAACACATGCTACTGACATAGTATAGTCTGTGTTAAATCCACTGTGTGGAGTGCATCATGGTAATTCTATGAGCTAAATTAAACTATTCTGGCTGCTCACAAATTACACACTAGCTGCAATATATAGCCAAGACATGCTATAAACTAAGCTTCCACTTAATAGTTTTTGTTGTAGACTTGTTGAAAAAAATAATACTTGACAATGAAGGGTAAATATATCATATTTACTGCAATGTGTCTGTTCCAAAATACAAGTTAGTTTCAACTGAGCTAATAAACTGTTCTTTTTACTTATTGCAGTGACTTTGGCTAAATGTCAAATAGGGCTGGAAATACATATATGGTTAAGAGGAATAAAAAGAAAAGAAACAAGAACCCAATTAGAAGAGTCAAGCTCTTCAGCTCACAAAATCATTAGTGATAGAAACGTTTTTTTTCACATTAATATAAATAGTTCTCTAAAATGAATAGATGCAATATATTTTTTTCCCTGTGACTAAAAGCAATTACTATTTGAGTATCAAACACTGATACTCAACTCAATAAGTTAGGTGATTGGATCTCACAATCCGCAGTTCTACAATGCATGTTGAAGTGTGTTAACCATGTTTAAAAAACAACTAGAATAGGACAGTTAAGGTAACTCGAAATGTTGTGGCTGCATCATGTGACAAACACGATACAGTTAGGATTGCAGCCCTATTTGTAACAAGAAAATGCTTTCCTATTTGTTAAGCTTTTCAAATAGTGACCAAGGAAACTACAGCAAACAGTGAAGAGCATGCAGATTATTGTCTTATGTTCCTTTGGGTGGGCTCCACTTCAAGGCCGTAGGGTCAATAGTCTTGCTGCTTCCACGTTTTGCCTCTTTGGTTGTCCAATCATCAATCAGATCCTGAAGATCATTCAAACAATTAGATGCATTAAAAGCCACTAAAATAGATTAAAATAATAAACCTACAAATCACGTAAACAGTCTTTTACTTATTAATCACTACATACATTACATTACATTACAATTACCTGTCTTTTTAAGATCAGGTGCTTCCCTTTCCAGTACTTCAGCATCTGGAGGGACTGTAAAGTGCTGACAATGTCTACAGGATTGACAGCTGTTTCTTGGCTGATTTCTGTGTTCATTTATGCGAAGGAAAGAAAACTATTTAAGGAAAAATCACTATTCAGTATTAAATGTTAATGATAACCATAAAGGAAGAAAATACACTGCTGTTCAAAAGGGGTCGCTAAGATTTTTAAAAATATTTTTGAAAGGAGTCTCACCAATGCTCACCAAGGCTTCATTTATTTGATCAAAAAATACAGTAAATGCGATTCATTCGTCAAAGCTGAATTTTCAGCATCAGTTTTCAGTGTCACATGATCCTTCAGAAATCATTCTAATATACTGATTTGCTGCTCAACAAACATTTTTTATTATTATTATCAATGTTAAAAACAGTTGTGCTGCTTAACAAAAAACAAAACAAAACAGCATTTATTTGATAACGAAACCTTTTGTAACATTATTAATGTCTTTACTTTCACTTTTGATCAATTGAATGCATCCTTGCTGAATACAACTAATGTCTTTCTTTCTGACCCTCCAATTTTTGAACAGTAGTGCATGTAACACTAAGTACCTTTAATGGAGATTTCTTTGCCCTGGAAGTTGTGCAGGTAGCGCAGGAGCACTTCTTTCCAGTAGCTCCTGTAACTGATGAGGCCGAGATCAGAGAGGGGCCGCTCAGGAGAGCCAACTTTCTCCTCTACTTTGGACAGCAGGTAACCTGGGCAGACAGCAGCCATTCACACACTAACATGTTCATCTCTTCCAATTACAGCATCCAAAAGTGCACTCCATCACACAGTAAAGGAACTATTTGAACACATTCTTTGCCTTTAAAAAAATAACAACATAAATGACATATACTATGTAACTTTAAAATCACCTATTTGCAAGACTACTCTTTTGTTTAAGCTTAAACACAGAAATGACAAAACGTAGATATAAAAAGTCTAGATCTACTGCACTCACTGAAATCAATCAGCATCTTGCCATAACCCTGCCTCATATACTGTGGCATGGTCAGGATGCAGGAGACATTGTAGTTCAGGAATGAATTCTTTTCCTAAATCCAAATACGTATTTTGATTACCACAAAACCATCGCTTGCAAGGTAACTGAAGTTTGTGGTGCGCAGGATTAACTAACAGAGTACCTTGGAGAAGTATCCTACAAGATGGCAGCCGGTATTGTCAGCTTCAGTCATAACATAGAAGAGGAACGGCTCCACATCGTAGTACAATGTTTTGTGGTCCAGGAAGAGTTTGGCAAGCAGACACAGGTTTTGGCAATAAATCTGCAAATGGAAAATTCCAGTGTCAGTGAGTCAGAAACACAAATTAATATGGGGCCTGATTGATAGCCAATTTAAAGTTTTCAAATAAAATCAAGAGTCCTGGTGAAAGGTCTACCTTGTTCTTCTTGCCATCCACTTCAAAAACAGATATAGCTCCTTTTCTGTATATCTCATCGCCTGGTGGATGTTTCCACACACATTTGGCCTGATCGCAAGTGAAATAAGAGAGGTAATTGAAGAGTTGTCTCCCTTTACTTTTATGAGTTCAAATTTAAACTGTTATTAACTGAACATGTGAAAAAAGTTACCATGTGACGTCGCAGAATAGTCTGACTCTTCATGTATTTTAGGCAGAACTCACACATGTAGAGACGCCCGAGGCGTGCGTACTCTTCGGGGTACGGCGAGTGGTACCAGGTGTCCAACTCGTAGCGGCCGAACACAATGGCCTTTATCATGTTGCCGCCCTCTGCGACCTGCCCGTCGAGCCGGAGTTTTTCCTGCAAGGACCAATTAAGGGTGAGAGAAGCACAGGTCTGACTACAGCGAATGACCGCACTGAGTAATATGGAAAAACCCTGAGGCCTAAAATTCACATGTGAATAAGGAGGTTAAGGATGCATTGAGATATGCACTACCGTTCAAAAAGCTTGGTATTTTTTTTTTTTTTTTAAAGAAAGAAAGTAAGACTTTTATTCAGCAAAGATGCATTCAATCAATCAGAATTAACAGTAAAGACATTTCAACTAAATGCTGTTATTTTGAACTTCTTGTATTAATCAAAGAATCCTGAAAAAAAAAATCACGGTTTTCACAAAAATATTAAGAAGCAAAACTGTTTTCAACATTTAATAATAATAAATGTTTCATGAGCCTCAAATCATATTAGACTGATTTCTGAAGGATCATGTGAGACTGAAGACTGGAGTAATGATGTTAAAAATTCAGCTTTGCATCAGAGGAATAAATTACATTTTAAAATACATTCTAATAATAATCATTTTAAAAAATTTGCAATAATATATGACTGTTTTGCTGTTTTTTAATCAGATAAATGCAGCCTTGGTGAGCATAAAATACTTCTTTTAATAACATTTAAGAAATTGTGCCATCAACCTATAAACTTTTAAATGAAAGTGTGCATTTTTTTAGAGACTGTCCTAATTAATAAGCAGAAGGCAATGCAGAAATTAAAGTAAGGATAGAAATCAGCAGATTATTCTTTTCTCTTAAAGGAATAGTTCAAACCAAAATAACAATTCTGTCATTACTTACACACCTTCTTGTTCTAAATTATTATTTAAGCTTTAAGATATAAGAGCATACAGGTTTGAAATGTCATGGTTGTTAGAAAATTGGAAACATTCTTTGGAGCTGTCTGTTTAAGGAAAGGTGGTCTTGGCACGACAGATAAAGTATTGTGCCCTAAAACTTTGAGTGACACTTCATGCTACAGGTGAGAGAATGGCAGCAATGTGGAGGCAACAGTGGAAGAGAGTCCAGGATGGGCCCGTTGCATATCCCAGATTTCAGTGGTGCAACAGCTCATCTCACCTGCGATCTTTACAGATTCATAAAAATGAGAGGGAAGAGGAGAAAACAAGAGGGCGAAAATGAAATGGGTCTTCTCTCTTACAAGATCATCCGAAGCACATGCCTGGGCTTTTCTAAACAGTTCCAGGTCATAGTCACTTGTGATGTTCTCCAGAAGAGGCTCACGACTGCTGCCATTGGACGGTCTGTGCTCCTGGAAAGTCAAACAAAAGCTCAGAGATTGATACATGCATCTGCTAAGGGATGTCATCATTCTTTCTTCATATATGGAGCATGTGACACCCACCATGTACTTGTCTTTTTGTGAAACAGAGTTTCTCTTCCTCCTCATCTCTGTCACCTTTTCCTTATAGCGCAGATGTCTCTCTGACTGGGCCTGAAGGGGTGGTAACTCAGAGAATGTGAGTGCTAGAAACTATTTAATCAACTTGTAAAATTCACCGCACATAAAACCTGAAAGTAGCTCTTAAAGACTGCAATGGGGATCATTACTAGGGCACATACCAGTTCACGAGTGAGGACATTAAATACTTAGTGTGATGCTTTACCTGTTGCCGAGTGGAATGACGGTTTTCATCCTGCCGCTGTGACAGCATCCTCTCCTCCACATGTTTGTCTCGAGAGCTTGCCTTTACCTGAGAAAAATGTTTTTTTTTTTAGGCAAACCTTGCTGCAAAATCCTTCAGCAAAATATAATCTGGCTAAAGGTTTAGTCCAAAAGATGGTAATAACCCTTACCTTACACTCGTCTGCTGAAAGGTTATGGTACAGTGGACATCCAGATATTGAAAAGTGCCTTTCATGTTTCCCTGTCAAATGTCCTGAAAGAGGAATACAGGTTGAAATGAAATATTTGAGTGTTTAAAAACTGCATTAAAAAAGTCAATTTACAAAACATAAAAAATAAACCATTATTAATACACAAATGAATAACACAAATACACTACCGTTCAAAAGTTTGGAGTCAGTAAGATAAAAAAAAATAAAAAAAATTAATTTTATTCAGCAAGGACACATTAGATTGATCAAAATGGACAGTAAACACATTTATAATGTTAAAAAGGTTTCTATTTAAAATAAACACTGTTCTTTTTAATTGTCTATTCATCAGAGAATCCTGAAAAAAAATTATCAGTTTCCACAAACATATCAAGCAGCACCGTTTTCAATACTGATGATAATAATAATAAATGTTTCTCGAGCTGCAAATCATCATATTAGTGATTTCTGAAGGATCATGTGACACTGAAGACTGGAGTAATAATTCTGAAAATTCAGCTTTACCATCCCAGTAATTTTAAACAGTAATTACATTTTAAAATAGTAATTTCAAATGGCAAATTATTTCACAATACTCCTGTTTCTACTGTATTTTGGATCAAATAAATGCAGCCTTGGTGAGCATTACAGATTTATTTAAAAAATAACTTCGACCCCAAACTTTTGAATGGTATTGTAAATATTCCTAAAAATTAAAATAGAGGACCTGGAATCCAATTACCAAGTGAATTACAACCAGGTGTGGGGCACTTCATGTTAAAGTTGTAGCTCTCATGAAAGCGCCGTCTTTTGGGTCGGTGTGCAAGGCCGGATTCTTTCAGTGACAGTTCCTTTGCCAGGCTCTCATCATGAGACACATTTGGGCTGGACATGTCAATGTCAGACTCAGAGGAAGGAGCGTTGCCTGTGGGCGTCCTGGGTGGGGACTCGTCATGGTCTGCTCTTTGCTTAATGTCTGGATGACACAACAGAAAACCAGACCGTATAAAGTCTAGGAATGTGAGAGGTATATTCTAATCATTACGTGAAAACTAAATATAAATGAAAACTGCAATACATGTGTAACCACCTACAGGGGAAAGGGAGAATGAAACAATACCATCACAAGAGGAGGTTATTGTAAAGGTATAGCTAACCACATCTCTGGGATTACTATATCAATCATATTTATCAGAAATCTACATTATAAAAATGGTTCGATATATATTGATCAATCTTGTTAAAATAACTGGTTTTAATATTTATAAATGTTGATTGTTGTTGTCCTAGCATAATTTTAATGACAATATTAGCAAAAAGACAAGTTTACAATTTTTTTTTACTTTCTCCAGAGAAATGGTAATACATTTTTCAACTTTTTAAAAACAAAGTCAAAAATTTTAAAACAAAGTCAAATTTAACTAATTTAAAAAAAGCAGGACGCCTTTGGAATGCAACATAGGGTAGTTTTATTGATGTTTGAGCCAAATTTGTTTGTTTATTTATTAGTTAACAAACTTAACGATATGGAAAGAGTGGTGCATATGAATTCAAATGATAGCAAATGACAACAGAAAAAGTAGGCAAAAGCCATGGAATAACATGAAATGAGATATAAAGAAAGTTCATTGCTTTACTTTAAATAATTCAATTTGCACAGTTTAAAGGATTACGAAATGAACTACTGTTCGAAAGTCTGGGGTCGCTAAGATTTTTTATGTTTTTGAAAGAAGCCTCTCATGATTACCAAGGCTTTATTTATTTGATTAAAAATACAGTAAGAACTGGAATTTTGTGAAATATTACAATTTAGAATAATTTAAAAAAGTAATTCATTACTGTGATGTAAAAGTGTCACATGATCCTTCTAATATGATGATATGCTGCCCAAGAAACATTTCTTATTATTATCGTTTGTTGATATGATTAGTTATCAAATGATATCAAAATATTTGCACTACTTAATATTTTTGTGGAAACCGTGATACATCTTTCAGGATTCCTTGATGAACAGAAGCTTCAATAGAACAGCATTTAGTTGAAATATAAATCTTTTGTAACATTATAAATGTCACTTCTGATCAATTTGTAATGCATCCTTGCCAAATAAAAGTATTAATTTCTTTCAAAAATGTAATCTAACTGACCCCCAACTTTTGAAAAATCATGAGAAAGGTAATGTTGTGTGAAGTTAACATGTATGAACTCTGTGACTTGTCGTAATAAAAAAAATAAAAAAGAACAAATGAAGAGAAGCACATGTGAGCATGTGAGCTAAGCATGGAGATACTCAAATGAGGGAAGGCATGAGTGAAGAACCATGCGGTTTTCTCCTCCTACCCCTCTCTGAGATTTCCCCATGCTGCTCCGTGTCTGAGCCAGAAGAGCGACTCTGCCGCAAGGGGTATTTCTTGGGCGAGACTGTCACCCCCTGCTGTTGACTACGAGTCACACGACGGGTGGAACAGTTCAACACCTCCTCTGAAACCGGGGCAGAAGGATTCCCCACAGGACTGGAATCTAGAAACAAAGCTCTCAGGTTTGTTCGTTCATTCTTTTCTTTTTTGTTCTCCACCCATCAAGCATTCTACCAATCAACCCTTCACCTATTGGTGCAAGATTACAATTTTTATTTTTATTTTGGGGCAAGTAAAATCACATGATAATTTTATAATTCCTACAGCCCAATGACAAAGTAAATCATACTTAACCAGAAGAGCTCTTAGTAAGTTATACATAGCAATGCCTTCTCTTATCAGCACAACGTCTTGTATCCTACCTTGCGAGTTGCGACTGAGTCTCAGAGAGGATCGAGTGAGGCGGGTGTTTCTAACCGTGTGGCTGTCACTCTCTGAGCTGTCTGTGTGCTCAGCTGAGAAATCTGAATCCTCTGTACCTTCAGAGCTACTGCCCGCATTTCTCTAAGAGTCAGAAACATCAAAAACCTTTTGGTCACTGAACACAAATTTGATCTTTTTTTTGTTATACAGACCCTGATTCAACTGAGATAAATGACCTTTAAAAGGACGGCAAGCATTTCACGAAAATGAATACTTAATGCTGTTAATTAGATTAACTGAACTGTAACAAATAATCAAAAGAGTTCCATTTGACCTGTGAAAATGACCCTGGTGAGTTTCTAAATTTAATTACACAGACCCCGGGGTTTCAACCAATTCTTACCTAATTCAAACTAATGATCTGCATTATATGTTCATATTCTTAATAAAACTTAAGAATATTAACTTTATTAAATTATCTTCATTAACAGAAAACTATACTAATAAAGTGTTACTAGGCTTTTTTACACTGGGCTCCCTTGGCTTGACATAATCAAAATATTTTAAGTAGATTAATATAAAGATGTGAGTCAAATGAACCAAAATCTAATAAAAATGCCATGGGCTCTGATGCTTTTAAATCAAGTTGAGTTGAGTCACCTTTATTTATATTGTGCTTTAATACAATACAGATTGTTTCAAAGCAACTTTACAGTGATAACAGGAAAACAATGCATTTTCGGCTGTTGTTCAGCTGAAGTAAGTTCAGTGTTTATTCAGTTGTAAAGATCACCAGTTATTAAATGAGTTCATTTCATCTATAAAGCAGTTCTGCAGAAAACAGTGATGTCACCGTCCAGCTCAGTTCAGTTCTCATACAATGGTGTCAGTGCAGTCAAATCAGTAATATTGTTGAATATTAAGTGTCCCTGACTAAGCAAGACAGAGTGGCAAGGATCCCATACTCCATTAGTTGACAGAATGGAGACAGGTCTGGCCAACGACCGAACACGGTTTGTGATTATGATTCAGGTGGAATCAGAAATCAGAAATCAGTTTACCTCACTATCCCCCAGCATTATTTTGGGTGCAATGCATCATGAATCCTAATACCACAGTTTACAGCTCACTTATATCCTGATATATATATTGCATTATCAGCATAAATAAAAGGTGAATGAAGGTAATTACAATGATCACACTGTAGCCATTTTCTTAGTATCACAACAATACAACTCTGAGCTGATGGCACACTACATATCAATAATGTGTAACTGTATTTTATATTGATATTAAAGCTTAACATATATAAACCTTTATTTTGTATTTTTGTAAAGTGTTTGTGCTTATTAAAGGCGGGAAACATCGTATTATGTAATTACACAGATACGTTTCAATTAACTGGTACATTTCGAGCCTAAACTTATAGTTTTGGCTACCATCTACACATTCCCCACACAAACAAATTAACTTGAAAAAATATGTCAGTCATTTGCTAAGGCGCCCATGCAAACTGCTGGGTCTCGTGTAAGGAACCGATTATACACGATTATTCCCTGAAAGGAACCGATTATACACGAACACACACAGGTGAGTGATGCGAGCGCTATGTAAGCATGTACGCAGCAGCTGGCCTGTAGGACGCAGTCATACCTTCCGCCGCGGCATAGCACTTCTCCGCGACTCTCCCTCACCGCAGCCAATTCACACGGTTTAATGTGGTGCTTGATTTCTTCGTGCAGTTAAACCGGATAAACTTGTGAATGGCCGCATAAGTCATGCATTCCAGTGGAAGTGAGGGAAACCATTAATTAGGTATAAGGAAACACTGTTTCATCACTGACAGTCACAGGTCATGGCTGCGCGCGTCTGTTGTTTACACTCCCCACTTCCGGTATAACAAATCTAATGTAAAGGTCTTACGGAAAATGATAAACACGATGAAGTAGCTATTATTTTTAATAAACATGGACGATTTATTTATAGTTATTGCATTTTTTAACTGATTACAACTGTGTATCAAGTAAAAACAAAGAAAAGTGATATTTTACCGTTATGCAGTTCCTCTGTTAATACTTCTGTCGCTAGATGGCGCTACTGAGTCGTAATTTAACTGATGAAGACAGTCAGTGTTCATGGTTTTTAATCGTTGAGTTTGATTTTCTAAAGGTTTCTGGAACTAGATATCAGTTTTAAAACATTTTAATTGACTTTCCCATTATAAGCTAAATTTAAACAGTAAACAATTATAAAACACAATAATTAATGTGAGTAAAAATATAAAAAGTAATACACAAACATATCAAACAATTGTTGAATATGTAATATAGCCTACTGTATAATAATTTTACATACATTTTGACTCAGATATAGCCCATATATGATTTCTTTCCTTCGTGACATTTATGGTATTTAGGCTTATATAACATTTAATTATATATTATAAGTATTATAGGATATTCCTAATGATATGTATAGGCTATATGCTCCACTTAATTTGTATAAATTAAAATCAAAGCATGTCAAGTAATATTTTGTTTTCTAGAATAATACAAAACAGGCAAAGTGAGGAAAATAGTACATACAGACTTAATTATAAAAAAATAAAAAGTTTAATATGCTTTCATTCTGTGGTATACTTTTGCTAATGTGCTAATACAGTAAGGTACAAAACGTATTGTGGTTAGAGGCACAGTGGCGCTCTTACAGAAAGAAAGCACATAGAAAAGAGCATGAGTGCTAGTCGGTGGTCTGAATGAGTCTAAGAGACTCAGGAGTGGCAGTGTTGCTGCTGTACAGGTCAGTCTGTAAATGGCGCTGTTTCCACAGCTCTTGTTTTTTTCCAGATCACCGTGATTAGGCAAATGGAGGCTCAGCCCTAGGCCGAACAGGGCCCCGGTGTTGCGGAGGAGGCCAGCAAAGGGTGTGGTGTCCAGATGGACCCATTCAGACTGTATGCACCACTTCTGTGCCTTCATTAGGCTCCAGTAGGGGTCTATTGAAGCAGCATCCAAAAGAGCATAAGTCCCCAGCGCAACAAACATGAGACAGAGGATGGTGTGCACATAACCCTTCAAGCTTGCTGAATAGATCCAGGACACTCTATTAAAAGCCTTGGCCACTGCAATTCCTGTATAGTGAAAGTGAAAAACCACTTAAGAAACTGTATGTTGAAACCCAGAGAAGGAAGAGATCTTATATTAGGCAGGCTAATATTTAAAAAAATATGCAACGTATTTTGCAACTGACCTGAAAGAACTCCAGCAAAGACCTGATGTGGGAAATGAGCTGCAATGAAGACTCGAGAAAGACTGACACACACCTGCACAGCCCAGAAAAGAGCCCAAAGAAGACCCTGCAAGCACCTATATGGCATAAATGCAAAGGACGAAGAAGGTGTATTATTAATATTAAAATATCAAAACACTGACATGAAGAACATGATTATTCTTTAAAAATGAATATCTTTGTGTGAGTAATGGGCCTATTGTCTAACCAAAATAAACTGCACATTAGCATTATATAAAAAACAGAGCTGCTAAGATTAATGAGTTTTCAAGCTAAAGTGATATTTCTATCTGACAGGAAGCCAGGGAAGATAGATTCTGATATGTTGTGCTAGTCCCAAGACAAAGTCCTCAGATTTTCTTTCCTTCCTCTTTTAATCTGACGTTAATCTGGTATAAATTAAGTCTACTGAGTAGTTTATCAAAAGGGGGAAGGAAGGTAAACAGAACAGAATTCCTCACCATCTTTTTAGGGGGTCACATCCTTGCAAAATCGGCAGCAGTGATGTGGTCATGGCGTAGTAAACCACTGCAGCGCCCATCGCATGACCCGAGGGACTTCCTAGAAGAGCGGACAAAAATCGCTGTGAAATCTGCTTTTGATTTGTTAGTTGGTCTATAAAATGAGAACCGTCAGGAGACACTCACCAGGACCAGTCTCGCAGGTCATGGGGAACTGTTTGATTTGTGGTAGAGTCAAGTTGCCATAATAAAAAGTTTCTTTAACCCACCAATAAGGACGTTCGCCAAACATGAGCCTATTTTAAATAGATCCGATTAGAAGAAATTAATGAAAATAAATTCATTATATTACAAACAGATGTTCAATATTGAGAGATTGCTTTATTTTGTGATAAAGGCTACATTTGTTCTTTTAACATATTCTAAAAGGGAATTCCTGGATATCTACAGAAACCACAACATTTAACACTTACCACTTGAGGACTAAGTTGAGCCAGTCTCCCACAACAGCAACCCAGATCAGCTTCACTCCTACTGCTGATTGTAGGTGGAACCAGATGGGAAAAAGGAATAAAAAGGTTGTGCGCAGGTCTGCCACAGTAGACACAAACGTAAACCAGCTTTGGGCATGCCCATAATGCGACTGCAGGTATAGCGTACTGCTTATCCCATACCCATACAAGACTTCCATTACTACTGTCTGTCTGCTATAAAACAACACTATTGTGGACCTTCATTTTCAGTCTTTGGAGAACGTTGTCAGTCTCAGCGGGCACAAGTCACTATTTGGAAAATCTCATCATCTTGTTTTCAGTGACTTGAATCCAAAATGTCATCCCAGCGACGATCTGCATGAATTCAGTCTGCTCCTTTTATCCATCCTCTCAGTTGCCTGGTCACTGGGAACCACCTGAGCTTTGGACTCTCTGGAGTAAATAAAGGAAAAATTGTCTCCAAACATTAAATGCCGGTCATTAAAGGGTGCCTGTGTTGTGCATGTGTGTAAAGTGGCAGGTTTTGGGCGCTAAATTTAGCTCTCGATTACGAGAAAGACACTTGCTAGTTGAATGAGGTGATGACAGTCATGTCCATGGACACGTATAAGGCTCGTGACCGTTTGTCCTCTGTGGTTGTTTGGTTACTACAAAATGAAATGTGTATACAAGCTACATATAAAGGTTGGGGTTTGTAAGATATTTTAAAATGTTTTTGAAAAGTATCGGTAACACTTTACAATAAGGGTGCACTAATATGCATTAATTCATGCTTAACTAATGCACAGATAATGAGTTAATGTGTTACTTATGGTTAACTAACCCATTTATTAATCATTACTGCACCAGCAACTAATGAAGATTCTACATGATTAATAGATTAAGTAATAATTAAATTGTTATTAGTTAAATGTGTCATAATGTATTAATTCCTTAATAACATATTATATGAACTAATAATGTAAATTAATGTGTTAATTACCACAATGGGTCAAAGCCATGCATTTCAACTTCCAGTTGTCTGCTTTAATTAATCATTAGCTAATGATTTACAACTGTGTCATTATGTTATGACTTTACAGTACTTGTTGGGGCACATGACTATTAACTAATTAAAAATTACTTAATCAATTAGTTAATAGTCACGTGCCCCAACAAGTAAAGCCATAACATAATGACACATTTGTAAATCATTAGCTAATGACTAATTAAAGCAGACAACTGGAAGTTGAAATGCATGGCTTTGACCCATTGTGGTAATTAACACATTAATTTATATTTATATTTCATCAGTAAAAAAGAGAGTGAAAAAAAAGAAAAAAAAGTCACATTTTCTAACTGTTAATTTATTTTAAAATGTAATTTATTTCTGTGTTAAATTAGATACTGAAAACTAGTCTTCAGAATCACACGATCCTTCAGAAATCACTCTAATATGCTGTTTTCCTGCTCAAGAAACATTTATTATTATTATTATTACCAATGTAATAAACAGCTGTTTCTTATAACAGAAACCATGATACATTTTCTCAGGAGTCTTTGATGAAAGGAAATTCAAAAGAATAGACCTATCATGTTAATGTGAAACATAAATCTTTTGTAACATCTTTAAATGTCTCTTTTGAGCAATTTAATGCATCATTGCTGAATAAAAGCTTAATAACCCCCCCAAGTGGAAATTGCCACAAAATAGTGTAGCCTGCAGTTCTGGTTTACTTGTGTGGCCATCAAATGATGAACAACCAGCAGGATATTATTAGAGTTTGACTTTCACGTGACATTGTTTACCTTGACTTGACATGATGGCTAATTCCCAGCAAGGAGGCCTGTTCGTGCGAAGACACGACTTTGTGAGGTGGCAAATTTTCCATAACTTCTGAGAGCAGTTGCTAGAATTACTCAACCATGTGGAAAAACAAAGATGGAACATGTCCAGAGCAGACTGTAAACAAGAACACTACCTGCAGGGTGTTAAGAGCTCCACAATGTTTACAGATGCCATCTCGGCGGAGACCTATTAGCCTAGTCAATGTACAATATATACAGTATGCTTCTTTTGGATATTGTACTACCATAATAAAATGTCTCATTTGTGTTACCTTAATGCATTTTGATTTCTGCTGTTAAACATGCATTTTAGATCTACCGCAGTCAATAGTTTTGTTCAAATGAACCTAATGGAGCTCACATACACAGGAAGACATACAGGAAAAGCTCAGTCCAACAAAGGGCAGCACAATCACACACCATTGGGGTCATGTCCAATCTCTGAAGTCTTTCCCCAAAAACAAAAAAACAATGGTGAGTTCCTGTGGGCATTCAGCTCTGAAAATAAATACTGTATGCTGTCCACCACATGTTCTCCGGAATTTTGTGCATTTATATTTCTTTTAGCATATGCTGGTCTGATAAAGCATAAATGTAAAAGGGAGTAAAGTAAGTGTATGTGACATGGATAATACATTTTCTCTTAACATTTGCTTTCACTCTGTGTGGTAATATTTTGCATGGTACGTATTTGATTGTGACAGCATTTCAACAATATGTTTAGTTTGTTTGCTAATGTGTTGGTTTTGCAATTCATCATCGACCATGAAATTATGTTTTCATGTTTTTGCAACTAAAATATGAATTTTTCCCCCATTATCTAGAACCATTTTAAGTTACTTTTGAATTCACATCATTGTTTCTCCTTTAAGGTTTTCTTTTTCGAGTCAATGCAGGCAGCCTTTGCATTTGATTCACCACTGAACTGTCTATAACTGTGCAGCCCATAGTAAAATCGTGGAAATTGTGATCTGTATTCCCACTGGGAGTGCTTAGAAAGTTAGAGCAGCTGTAGAGCTTGTGCAACCTTTGGAACCTATGGAATTTTAAGAACAAGCCAAAGACATTACTCTTTCTGGGATTTCTTGGAATTCTTGCAATACATAACCACTTATCATCCCTCCTGTGAATGCAGCCGAGCCTGGATGAGTTGATTCTGTGCTCTGTGGGATCAGGTCTTAACGTAGTATTATTGCAGTAATATTTATAAGCTATATGGGTATTTTGCATTGTGTGCTGGATAAAATCTTTTTAAAATGATCTACAGTGCCAAAGTATTCTCACCCGCTATACTCTTAAATGAATTACAAATACTACATTGTTTTTCTAAGCACTGAATATAATCCATCCTCCCACAGTCCCAACCAATCTTTTGTGTGTTTGTGTGACATAGTTTATAGTTTGAAAACAGATTGATGGAGCTGCAGAGTTCATTGGCAGGGAATGATGAAAAGACTTACTCTAGAAGGAGTGTTAGAACTACAATTACTGAAATAAAAACATGTAAAATCATGAAAAAAACGTAAGCACATCTGGAGTTAAACTGTTGTATGGTGCAATTGGTCACCTTGTTATGAAAAAAAAGTACGATTTATCTTGCAAATTAAAAAAATGTAAAGCTGCTATTGTAAAAAAAAAATATTTCATATTCCCCCCTTTTTATTAACACATAAAATGTATAATGTCTGTGTTTTTAAATAAAAATCACAGAGAACAAAATGGTCTTTTAAACACTTGTATGTGTGAGTGACTTAACAGTCTCATGACATTTATTTCTCTTCAGGTCTCTCTGGATATTGACAGAACTGTCTGTGCTTTGTCAGCAACTCTTTATTTATCACTCTGACAGTTCACTTTGAGTTCACCCCAGCATGTAATAAACACAGCAGATACTCTAATGAAATAGTCTCACTGTGTTTGTTCAGAACACCAGTTTGTCTGCTTAGATATAAACTGTTGTTGTTTGTAACTGTTTGAAATGACATGTGAGACACATTGTTTAAATCTGAGAGATTGCAGGACGGTGATACATTCTTTTGCCTTATAGGGGAGAAGGGGCTTGTTGTTACACAAGTATAGGTTATCTTACCATAACTATAAATAATTGAGTCAAATAACACAAATGTGTTGGACAGTTTGGGGCAAACTGTTACACATTATTAAGGCAGCCTGTCAATGTTTTAAATGTATGCAATTGATTAATTACAATATTTAATTGTCAAGCTCTGCACTGTAAACCCTAACACTGAAAATAATTAATTGGTTTGAGTAGGACAAACTTAAATGAAACAAATTAGTTAAGTTAAATTAACTGTTATGAGTATTTAGAACTTTATTTTTCTTTTGAGTTCACAACACTGACCTGTTTCAAGTAGAGTGAACTGTTCCATAGTTTTGAGTTGTATGAACTAATTTCCTTTAATTCAGACTAATTTAGGTTTAACTAAAAGTGGGCTGGGATTTTTAAGTAAATAAATAATTTGATTTGCAAGAATAAATAAAATTAAAAAGTTAATTTAATATTTTATCTTAATTGCTATCAAAATGTAAGTGATATGAGATATGAAAATGAGTTATAGCTAACTGAGTAGTTCAAGTTTGAAGCAATACCACATGAGTGCCACAAACTCAAAACGTGACAGTTCTACTTACTTAAAATTGGGAACTAAAAACGTATTCAGGTGGACTATATTGCGATGG
Source organism: Gobiocypris rarus (assembly GCA_023029165.1). Taxonomy (NCBI): domain Eukaryota; kingdom Metazoa; phylum Chordata; class Actinopteri; order Cypriniformes; family Gobionidae; genus Gobiocypris; species Gobiocypris rarus. Next base: position 21,093,163 of record CM040934.1, on the reverse strand, counting down.
ACTGGCCCCAGGTCCAGGGTGTTCCAAGGTCCTCCTGTGACCTTAGAGAGTTTAAGAGGTATGGAGAATTTCTTAGCCAGAACAACAGTTAAATATTTTTGTATGTTACCATCTATATTTTTGCTGTTGTACATTTTTTAAATTGTCTTTGTTCCATAAATGTTTTACTGCTTCAAACTTATTGTCATAGGGGTTAACTTGTTGAGAAGCTGAATAAATAAGCTTTCCACTGATGTATGGTTTGTTAGGATAGGACAATATTTGGCCGAGATACAACTGTTTGAAAATCTGGAATCTGAGGGTACAAAAAAGTCTAAATATTGAGAAAATCACCTTTAAAGTCCTTACGCAATGCAAATTACTAAAAATAATATATATATATTTTTTTATATATTTACGGTAGGAAATGTACAAAAATATCTCCATGGAACATGATCTTTACTTAATATCCTAATGATTTTTCATCAATAATTTTGACCCATATTGCGGCTATTGCCACAAATATATCTGTACTACTTATGACAGGTTTTGTGGTTGCTGGTCATTATCTATCTATCTATCTATCTATCTATCTATCTATCTATATATATATATATATATATATATATATATATATATATATATATATATATATGCGTGGCTTCATAGAGTTCATACACAGTATCTCATGAGACGTAACCTAAAGGAAGAGAGTAAAGTATGTATAAAGTAAGATAACATGGACATAACTAACATGGATTTTGCTCTCCAAATGTACCATCTGGAATTCATTGACTGCTGAGATCTTGACAGAATAGCTGTATGGGGTGTGGGGGAGGGTGTCTGTTTGAGACACAGAAAGAGATATTTTTTTAAATATATACATACATTAGTCTTTGCTCGCATGTATACCTTGAAATAAGCGACAGCTGGGAGTTAAATAATCATAAATCCTGGAAGAAGTTTTTTCGTACAATGTCAGTGCTAATAATTTATAGCCTTTGACAGGTCATGCTCTTAATGGGTTTGGATTCCTTATCTGTTCAGCTGTAAAACCAGGCCTGTTTTATATGCATCTGCTGATAGCTAATAAGGAATCTGATGCTTTGTTTCAATAGAACAGAACAGTCTCCAAAAACAAGAGAGATGTATGTGAAACAGGCCAAACAAATACTCCAAGGAGACAGAATGCGCAAATTAGTGATTGCAGCAGGACTGGTAGAGCATGATAGCAATGCTAAGGTCACAGGTTAAATTGCCAGGGTATGTATCTTGAATGCATTGTCACGATGTCAAACCTGCAGCACATGCAATTTGAATTCTTGAAGGTTTTCAGTTAATAACAACACATTTCAGTATGTTCTTCAATGCTATCATATTCTGAAGACTTTGAATATAGTGCATGATATGCATGGACTACTTTCATTTTTTTCATACATTTGTATGTTGTTTTTTGTTCTTGTTGGAACTATTGAATGGAAAACACCTGCAAGAAATGTTTCAAAACTCTCCTTTTGTATTCCACAGAAGAAAAAAAAAGTAATGTGAGTGTGATGAGTAAATTGTTTCTGCAAATTGCATTGGTGCAAATGATTCTTTTAAAAACATATGTAACATGTGAAGGTCATTTCTGTGCTTGAAATGTACACATGCTCACATTGTTAAAGTTATTGTTTTTGGTGTGTACTTGGTGTTGTAATTAAAACCTTGGTATACTGTTATTTCATTTAGAAATGAAAGCATGATGATTGTGAGAAGGAAGTATGACCAAAATAACCAATATATTGTCACATTTTACATTTTATTACATGGATGAACATTTTATAAAAATAAGAGTGAGATTAGTGAGATGTTTTATCAGTCTATTTCATTTTTATAAATCTCTTTTTAGAAGTAGTTTAGAAACTGTTAGAAAATGAGCCTACACTGCCTGAAGAAAGGAAGGATATAACCTAAATGATATGCTTTCTTAATAAATCAAAGAAAAGAAGCATCAACTAACTTAACATGAAAAATGGTCATCCGTCACATCAAACAATAATTTTGCTACAGACAAATGGAGAAAACATCCATAATATTTACAAAAGCAGCTACAAAAGCAGGAAACACTTGACAAAACAACTAATTAGTGTGACGTGAGTATGAAGAATATACTACTGCAAATGTTTCAGCAAGACTGTAACAGCATACATATCTGAATTAAGATCCTTACTCGAACTTCATGACACCTTCAAAGCCATGGTAAGTAAACGGCTCCAGTGTGGAACTGCATTGATCCTTTTCCAGACACGCCATTTTGTTGTACTCACAGTCACTCTCAGAGCCCGGACCAAAATACACTCCATCAGGTGAGTTGATGGAGGGGTCTTCATTGAAATAGTTGTGTGGTCTAAGGATGACACCACCACCATTGCCCACTGTAACTGTGTTAGGGATGTCTTCGGCATGCGGAATGTGTAGGAAACCAGCGGTCACCCAGGCTACCAAGTCCTTAAGAAGACATAATAAAGATTAGGTCAATATTTGAATGAATTAAAAATATCTGCTAAATAAAAATATTCCATTATTACCTCATTGTCGATCACCTCATTATCTTCAATATATTTGCTGAAGTCAACAAATGGGGACCACATGTAATTCTGACTGTACAGACTGCTACTAGTCTGCTCTTCATCTTTATGCTTGGTTATAGCAACTTTATACCTAAAAGAAAGAAAGTGAATGAGAGAGAAGCTAAAGCTAGCAACAGCACTTCTAAAACATGCATGCGTCTCAGTATTGAGTGCATGACTCAAGACACTGAGGCCTTACCGTGCCCAGGACATGGACCTCTCTACAGACTCACTTTCAGGGAGGTGATCTCCAGCAAAGCTCACCACCTGAAGCCTGTAAGAGCGCTGGTGGCCCCAGCGATTAGTCTGATTACTGGCTATATGAAGGTAACGGGGCGTTTTGGCGCTATGAAGCATCGCTGCGTCTTTCTCTGTTCTGATTTGCTGCTCCACCAACTGTGGTATCTTTGCTTTCTCTGAGGGCCTCCATGGCAATGGCACCTCCTCATATTTCATGTCTTTAGTCTGAAATATATTCTTCACACCTTCAAAAAAGAAAAATTTCAAAAAACTTTTGTGACTTTCAACAGTATTCTTGTGGTATTAACATAATTAACGTTTCATAATTAACATAATTAACATAATTATAGTCAGTTCTTTGTGAGATAAGGTTTAGTATGACTGACATGCAGGAAGCTACAGCAGCCAGACACCTGTAGACCCTTGTGAGATTTTTCAAGAAGTCCCCCCTTCATTGTTTTTAAGGCAAATTATCCCTTTGATAGTATGAGCATTCTATTTATTAATATATATGATATACATATCTAAAAATCGTTTAACCATTAAATAAAACAGATTATGAGTAAGAATTTAGGCTAGGTCACGTGCAATAGCCTATGGTTTGATATTTTTGTACTTTTAAGATTTTTTAATGAACTGTTTTAGTGCCCAAAATTTTCTTAAAAGCCTATGCTGTTTAATGGTTCCTTTGTTACAAATCCATCATTATAATGTGAAAACTCGCTATTGGGGCATGTTGTCACAAAATGTCAACATGTAGGCTACTAAACAATATATATCTTTCCTCTTCTTTTTTTCTAAATGTTTAATATCGTTTTATAATAACCATTTTTTTTTAAATGTAATCAAGTGTCTGTAATTAAATATGATTCTATGATATTGCAACTCTAGTAAATGTGGGCGCTTATTTTATGTAGGCTACTTTTTATTATTGATTATTTTATGCACTTACCTAAGATATCCAGGTCGACTTTAAAGTTAATAAAATGTGTATGGATATTTCCAAGGACATTCTCTGCAACCTGGTGGCCGTACTTCAGATTTCCATCAACCTTAAAGGAGGATGATATGTAGCCCGTGGCGTGAACTCTCGCCTCCACGGAGCCGCTTTGATAGAAGATGAAGTCCCATATGTAATCGTAGTTCCCAATAGCAGTAATTGTGCGGAAAACCAGAGCGCTGTTTGCCATCCCACCAAAACCATTATGAAAGAAATCTGAGAAGTGTCGTCGCAGAGGTCGCCCGATGTCATGCTCAAAAACACAGATCGAGTTTCTGTAACGCTGCGTGACGTTTGTGTCAATATAGCGGTATGTGTCTACATAGGTGGCAGCGTACGGACAGTCGATCCCACGCACGAGCTCGTGAGCGAAGCGGCCGATTCCGATACTGGAGTCGAGGAACTTCGTGAGCATCATCCCAGGCGTTACAGAACCGTAGACAGACATAGCCTCCTGCACGCTGAGTTCGTACGCAATCCTTTCTCCTTTAAAACGAATATCAAACACTCTCATCCCAGTCAGAGAGCTCAAGCCAAACGCAAAGCTCCAGTTCAGATAAATCACCTGATTGTTTTTAACGCTGAAACGTTTACCTTTAAGATAATACTGCTGTGGTCCTAAACCAGAAGGTTTTTCCCTCGGCTTCAGCGAGGCGTAGTTTGGGATTTCTTTGTAGACTATCTTTTTTAAGTTGTTCGCATCGTAAGCTTTAATAAATGCGTCAATGCTTTCGAAATACTGGCCGTTGTACAACAACTTGTCAATCGTCCATTCTGATGTGTTGACGCTTTCGTGATTGATCAGCATCTCGAAGCCCACAGGATGGATGTACATGCCACTGAAATCGCGAAAAAAAGAAACCCAGGTCCTGCGTTCACCACTTCTGATGCCCCTAGGCATACCCTCAAACGGCAGGAGTTCCCTTTGTTTTGGGATATAACCAAAACTTTCGCTTAGAGGTTTTTCAAGTTTTTTAAAAACTTGATAAATCAGTGTGAAAAGCTGCACATACTCCCCAATTGTCACTGTTCGGGCTGTGAAGGGCAACGTCGACGTATTGTACTTCTTCTGAGTAACATCCTGATGCTGCAGTGGACCAGGTAACGGTCCCACCACATATTCCTTCAGGTGACCGCTTTCGCCAAAAACACCACGACGCTCGCTTCGCGCACGGGCTTCTGTCCTTCGGCGTCCAAGAAGCGCAGCACATCAGCTTTCCTTGGGAGCGAGAGGTCAATTAAAAAAATAAAATTCTCCGAGGGCTTTGCTGTGAACGATCTGGAGATCTTTAAGCCTGGTTGAGCCCACATGTAGTCGCGAACAGACTTGTACTCCTCTGCTGTCAGGTCCGCAAAAACCAGACTTTTATCTGAATGTTTAAATTGTAGGGATTCTTGCGGCTGGGACATGCATTTCGGAAGCCTATTCGAATTTAAGCATATCAACACAATGTTGATGATCACTGAGATAAGTCCCAGAAGTATCAATAAGTATTTTAACAGAGAATTCATTATTGTAGCGACCACAGTGTCTGAGGGCAACACTCGAGTGTAAGAGTGCGGATTGGATCTTAATCATACTACAGTACACGATATAGTAGATAACCACACCCCTATAGAGTGCTCCCCTACACACAACCCAGTGTCAGCCTATTACTTTTTTAATGCGTGGTATTGCTATTAGCATAATAAAGCTATTGTCCCACTTTGTGCTTATTACATTTAATATGCACTTTTTAAAAGCATGTCAGAAGTAGAATTGTATTCACCTCTTGACATTTAGAAGAATCTAATATACCAGTAATGGAATAATCCTTATTCTAACAGATACAAATGATGAACTTTTAAAGGGTTATTTTTTATAGGCCTATCAATAAATTGGTACAGAGTCTAAGTGTCTAAATAATGTTATCAGAACTTAAAATATTTACTGCTTAAAATATTTGTGGAGCCTGTATAGCATTACATATTTTCCCTGGTTTACATCAAACTAATCTAACTTCATTTCAATTGAGGGGAGTAAAAATTGTTGCACAACAGTTCTGAGGTTTATGCTGCATTTATGCTTTGAGAAAATACACTTCTTGATAAGGTGTGAGAAATGCAGAAAGTCATACCACGCCACCCCCCGCCCTGCCCTTCCCTGACAATTTTTTTCCAAGCCCCTTTTTTAAACAATAATTGCTCTGATTTGGCCTGTAGTTCTTAGAAACACATTTGAATTGCTGGAAAACAGGATACAGGAAATGCCTTTGTGTAGAAAAAAAATGAATGCGAGCATTCCAGAGTTTGCCTTATTCACTTAAGTGAGGGTAATAATACAATGCAAATACTCTCTCATGCAGACAATTTTCATTAAAAACAGTAGTCAGTTACTATTGTATTTGTAAGTATTTTGGATTTATGATATCTGCAAACCAAGTTCCTACACCTTCTCAAAACCTTCCTAAAACAAGACACTTTTTAAAGCTACACTGTGTAACTTTTTTAGTTTATTCTTAGCTAAAAACACAGTTCTTTCAAAAATATATGTGCTCATTAATGTATATTTACTTCTTTCAAGTAATAAAGTATTCTCGTAAGTGTATAATATGCCATTGAAAATACATACGGGTGAGGGGTTTGAATGCGCGTCGCCATGTTGCCCCTCCATCTTGAAAGTACATTAGCCAAAGAGGGACATACCCGTAAATTCAAGCTTCGCCTTTCGCGTTTTAACACTCGATGGCACTGTGTCGAATGTGAAGAGGGGGATTGCTTGAGACTGATATAGCCTACAATGTAAACTTTGCCTTACGCAGAATAACGATAGCACCGATAAAAGTTACTTTACTAAGATTAGCTTGCATTCGTCTGGGAACCTGATCGCTGATGTTAGCAAAGAAATGGTAAAAAATAACGAAAAGGTAAAACTAATATTCATTTTACATAGATGTCATAACCTACATGTTAACTGGCAAATTAAATAACTGCAAATTATAATAGTTTTCTAAAGTAACCTCATCACTTGATCGAACTGGAAGCCATATTAATCTTGGACTAAATCAGCCACCGTAGGAGTTAAAACGAAATTGGAATTGAGAGGAATAGAAACCAATATTCCCTGAATGGTCATATACCTTTTCACCGCTATAGATGGGGGAAAATATCCCACAGTGTAGCTTTAAGATAACGTTGAAAGTTTATCTTATTTATTTGTGAGTAAACCTCATTAAACTTCAAATGGTAATAAGAATCCCAAGGTCTTCCCAGGTAATGGAGAAACTGATAAGACAAAAATGTAGTAATACGTGCACTGTACTTCATTATTGCAACTGTTAAATGCAAAATACAAGTAAGTCTTGTTAAAATTCAATTAAATTACATTTTTGCCTTGTCATCTTTTACATAAATGTCTACTGAACTTTTGTCCTATTCTGACAATTATAAACGATAGTACATTTATCCATTTAAATTTTAATCAATGTGGTAGAACAAAATTAGATTTCTGATAGATTTATCTACATCAGGAAAAATATATTTTTAAATCATACTTAGTCAAGTTAGGGACTGTTGAAATTAGAATATGTTTTTCATTATTAATGGAATAGTGGTCAACATACTGACCTTAAAATTCCTTGTTTATTGCCAGCAGGAAAATGTTCCTCTTCCTGAATCTGCTTTTTGTTTGCAGCTTAAATTACTACAGGCTCCAATTCTACAACAATGCTTTTTTATGAAGGCACTTGCAGCTCGAGGAGACTTCAGGTTAAACTCACAAACCATCACAAGTCTGTGCAGTTCAGATGTCCTGTGTGCCAACTGCAGCAGGGGCGCAGGAGACATTTTGAAAGTGGGGGGACCAAACTGAAAGCAAAAGAGAGTAAGATCAGATTTCCATATATCAGACCACTTTAGGCTCACTGTCAGAGCACCATTATATACTAAACTTGCCTGACGATTAATAGAATAATATTGATTATTATTACAATACAAACTAAGTAAAATAAGAAGTATATGAATGATCAAAACTCATCAGAAAGATGAGCAAAATGCAGAATGCCAAATCTGTCCCTGTAGACCAGTCTTTTATGTAGGATGTCTCAACTTTCAACCACAATTCTACTTTGATCAATTTTAATAAGGGATGTGAAATATATTGACAAAAAATGATCTCAATATTTTCTATGATTTTAACGATAATTAGATGATATTTAGCTGAGTGTGTTATTGTTCTGCAGGTTTAATACTGTTGTGGATAGCTGACTTTTAAAGTTTTTGATATTCTTCATATTCTGTGCGGTGGTCAGTTCACAGCAGTGACAGAAATTATTTTTTCCAATACGTTTCACTTTTTTTAAAAACATTTTTATGGGCATTTTTACCATAATTTTTTTATTTTATCTAATTGTTTGCATGCATCATCTTTTGTGTCAATTTCATAATTAAGTCAAATTGTATTATAATAATAAGACACAATAGGGCTGTTACCAATCAAATTAAATAACAAAATTCATCTTTGCAATGGAGAGGAAACACAGAAGCTGCATCTGAAGTGGCATTTAGACGCATGTTTAATGCAGCTCAGAGGTGACTTTAAGTTACAAATGCATAAATAATGTTTTTATTATAAACATAAAACATTTAATATTGACATTTTAAATTTTTTAAAACATGAAAAGATACATTAAATGTGAAATAAAACCGACAGTAAGTGGCAGCAAGTCACTGTTAATGAATGAGTCATTGAGATTCAACCAATTCATGGCTGATTTATTCAGGAACAAAGCATCTTTATGCTGCATTCCACTTTTAGACACGCACTTGCAAACTTCCCTAAGCACTTCCCCTCTGGGAATCCCTGCTGCCATTTTGAAGTGCGTTCCACTTCGTGAAGTGGACGAGGGAAGTTTATATGGACCCTCGCTCCCACGATTTTGAGCATTATATGCCATAATGCAACATGCATGTGTTGTCACAGTAGGGCTGTGTATTGCCAAGAATCTGGCGATACAATACATATCACGATACAGGGTTTACAATACAATATATTGTTATATATTGCAATATTGTAAGAAAGAAAGAAATATTGCAATACAGGTCCTTCTCAAAAAATTAGTATATTGTGATAAAAGTTCATTATTTTCAATAATGTAATGATAAAAATTAAACTTTCATATATTTTAGATTCATTGCGCACCAACCAACTGAAATATTTCAGGTCTTTTATTGTTTTAATACTGATGATTTTGGCATACAGCTCATGAAAACCCAAAATTCCTATCTCAAAAAATTTGCATATCATGAAAATGTTCTCTAAACGAGCTATTAACCTAATCATCTGAATCAACTAATTAACTCTAAACACCTGCAAAAGATTCCTGAGGCTTTTAAAAACTCCCAGCCTGGTTCATTACTCAAAACCGCAATCATGGGTAAGACTGCCGACCTGACTGCTGTCCAGAAGGCCATCATTGACACCCTCAAGCGAGAGGGTAAGCGAGAAGGTAAGACACAGAAAGAAATTTCTGAACAAATAGGCTGTTTCACGGCACCTCAGTGGGAAGTCTGTGGGAAGGAAAAAGTGTGGAAAAAAACGCTGCACAACGAGAAGAGGTGACCGGACCCTGAGGAAGATTGTGGAGAAGTACCGATTCCAGACCTTGGGGGACCTGCGGAAGCAGTGGTCTGAGTCTGGAGTAGAAACATCCAGAGCCACCGTGCAGGAGTGTGCAGGAAATGGGCTACAGGTGCCGCATTCCCCAGGTCAAGCCACTTTTGAACCAGAAACAGCGGCAGAAGCACCTGACCTGGGCTACAGAGAAGCAGCACTGGACTGTCGCTCAAATTTTGCATGTCATTCGGAAATCAAGGTGCCAGAGTCTGGAGGAAGACTGGAGAGAAGGAAATGCCAAAATGCCTGAAGTCCAGTGTCAAGTACCCACAGTAAGTGATGGTCTGGGGTGCCATGTCAGCTGCTGGTGTTGGTCCACTGTGTTTTATCAAGGGCAGGGTCAATGCAGCTAGCTATCAGGAGATTTTGGAGCACTTCATGCTTCCATCTGCTGAAAAGCTTTATGGAGATGAAGATTTTGTTTTTCAGCACGACCTGGCACCTGCTCACAGTGCCAAAACCACTGGTAAATGGTTTCCTGACCATGGTATCACTGTGCTCAATTGGCCTGCCAACTCTCCTGACCTGAACCCCATAGAGAATCTGTGGGATATTGTGAAGAGAAAGTTGAGAGACGCAAGACCCAACACTCTGGATGAGCTTAAGGCCGCTATCGAAGCATCCTGGGCCTCCATAACACTTCAGCAGTGCCACAGACTGATTGCCTCCATGCCACGCCGCATTGAAGCAGTCATTTCTGCAAAAGGATTCCCGACCAAGTATTGAGTGCATCACTGAACATAATTATTTGAAGGTTGACTTTTTTTGTATTAAAAACACTTTTCTTTTATTGTTCAGATGAAATATGCTAATTTTTTGAGGGTTTTCATGAGCTGTATGCCAAAATCATCGGTATTAAAACAATAAAAGACCTGAAATATTTCTGTTGGTGTGCAATGAATCTAAAATATATGAAAGTTTAATTTTTATCATTACATTATGGAAAATAATGAACTTTTATCACAATATGCTATTTTTTGAGAAGGACCTGTATATTGCCTTTCTTTTTTATTTTTAAGAAAGATCTAATTTAAAAGAATAAAGGACACAACCATGTGCCTAAATACTTTACTATATTTTATTTAATTAATACAGTATCATTTATATCATTAATCACTATTTTGTGCAATCTAAGTAAAAGGAAATAGTAAAGTGACTGAAGGATCCTTGATGTGTATGTTTTAAAGGTCCCATTTTTCATGTGTTTTTGAAGCTTTGATTGTGTTTACAGTGTGCAATATAACATGTGTTCATGTTTCGCGTGTAAAAAAACAGTATTTTTCACACAATTTACTTATCTGTGTACCGCTGTTTTCACTGATGAAAAAACGACCTGATGATTTCCTTGTTCTATGAAGTCCCTCCTTCAGAAATACGTAACGAGTTCTGATTGTGCCAGCGGTTCCCGTGTTGGGATTTGACAGCAGCTTAGCGCACATTGCCCAGAAAGGTCACACCTCTTACCATAACAAATGTTATTGTAGACATGGTGACAAACATGCAAACACAACACTTCCTCTTCTCCATGTGGGAGAGCAACAAGACCACGCCCCCTTTTTTGCTTATTCTTGTGGGTGGAGTTTAGTCAACAAACTGTTCTAGTGACGTAATTAAAGAAGGAAGTACAGAGATGTAGTACAAACCGGCCGTTTGCTGTATACTTTGAAAGGGAACTTCTGTTAAATAAAATATCTCGCTTGGCATTGAACTTTTAGCTTTATAATTTTACAGGTATTATTTATGCTCTAACAGCAACATTACACACTAACTAAAGTTTTGAAAAATGGGATCACGAAGAACAGGACCTTTAAAGGTTCACAGTATAGGAGTTTTTTCATTTCTAAACTATTAAACTACAGAAAGTGCATAGTCCATTCCATAACTGAATGACTTTTTTATATTTAATACTGTAAAGCTGTTTTCTTTAAAGCAGTCTATTGAACAAAGTGCTATTTCAAGCAATGAACTGCAGAGCTGATGCATCCCTATCCACATCGCTATGATCATCTGCTTTCTGTCAATTTTGTTGTGTGTTTATTTTGTTACTGAGAGGAAAGCATATGCTTTACATATTCTATCGAAACGCTTCTCAGCAGCGCGGATGGCGTCGGGATGTTAAGCAACTTGGATTAAGTAACGTTAGAAGAAAAAGATGAGTGTAAACGATCTTTGCCAGTGTTGTAAAAAAAAAGAATTTAAGGATACACAGAGTACTTACCAACACGATCATCATTTCTGAGAGAAATAGTGAAGGTCAATGCATATACGAACATGTTCTCCGTTTAGTGCCCAAGTAACCCAATTAAGTAACCCAATTAAGTGATGACAATGACTTTACTGTTGTTCATCTGTCCATCATCGTCTAAAGCCCGCCCTGAGAATTTCATTGGTCCGAACAGTTTCTGTTCGGGCATAATAACTCCTCTATGGAGTCCAGACCGAATTGCCCGAGCAAAAAATGTTGTGGGCGGGGCTAAATTCGGCTGGCATCGAGGCTAGTAAAAAGGTTCATTACTCGAAGCTTCTCAACACGGTGCACTCTAACGACATCTTGTGGTCAAAAGTTGAAGAGCTGCTTGTGCCAGAGGACCCATGCATTTTTTTTTTTGGGCTGTTTCGTGTAACAATTCACTTGAAATCCACAAAAGCAATAATTTTTCTTTTTCAGTTTAAATACAAAGCTTAATGCTAAATCACTGAAGTAATCCTTTAATATGAATTTATTGCTTAGTAAACTTGTATAAAATCAATGTCACATTTGTAATGCTGATGCCTGAAGAAAAACTGCACTCTTTGTATGATGTGTATTAATACACATCATCACAGAGAGGCATGAAATCCCTCTCCAGAACTTTTTCATTCACCGTTCCTGGCTGGTGGAACAATCTTCCTACCTCCATCCGGATGGCAGAATCACTGTCATCATTCAAAAGACAGCTAAAAACTCATCTCTTCCGTGAACACTTAACATAAAAAAAAAAAAAAAAAAAAAAAAAACTCTTCTCTTTTATTCCTTCCTTATTCTAACTTAAGCTTATTCTATGTAATATCCAAAGCTTGGTATTTAAGGCACTTTTTGCGTTTTGCGCCTATTCATGACCGATCGCTTCCTGTACTCCTATGTTGTAAGTCGCTTTGGATAAAAGCGTCTGCTAAATGCCTAAATGTAAATGTAAAACTATATTAAATTATATAAATATAGAGTAAATCACGCAGTGAACACGTGCAAATGTGTGCGCACACTATCTAACCAGACTACATCATGATGTGAGTGCATGCACTCTCTGGGTGTTTGTGAGGGATATACTAATCTGATTATGTCAGATCACCAATGACGATATTTTCGCAGATGATATCGCAGCTTAGCTTGAATTACTTACAAGGAACGTGATTGTTGTCAGTTTTAGTTAGCTTTTTAAATTTGTGTGAATTCTGACTGGCTATCAATGTTTTTACAGCTGGAAGAAAATCATTCAGAAAGTGATTCCAGTGATATTGTTTCTCTGTGCCATTATTGTTGTGGTGTGGACTTTGCTCTTTTAAATTTAGAGTAATTTAAAAAAACTTTATCTTTGTAGTTATTGTTATAGTTACATAGCCTACCTTGCTCTTAATATCTGAAAAAGAAATTTGTTGATGCAAAAAATTTTCGTGTTTGAAATTTTGAAACTAAGATTTTGTAAGAATCGCCCATCTACTCTGCTCCATCTCACTCTGACACATCTGGAAAAGAGGAAAATTTTCGCCACAATCCTGTGTTCAGCTTAGCATTTAACACTATCTTGCCACAACAGCTTATTGAAAAGTTGTTGTTTCTGGGTGTAGACGAATGTGCAGAATTTTGAACTTATTGACAGAGAGACGACAGACAGTCACAGTAGTGTAATATCTAAGATTTACATTTACATTTAGCAGACGCTTTTATCCAAAGCGACTTACAAATGAGAGTAATAGAAGCAACCAACACCAGTCAAGGGCAGCAACATTTTTTTTTTATTATTAAATAACAAACAGAAACGAATAGAGTGATAAGTGCTATTCTTTATTGGTCAAGTGCTGCTGGAAAAGAAGTGTCTTGAGATGTTTTTTGAAAATGGCTACAGACTTGGCTGCTCGAACTGAGACAGGCAGGTTATTCCACCAGGTGGGAACGGTCCAAGAAAAGGTCCTAGAGAGGGATTTCATGCCTCTTTGAGATGGCACCACTAGGCATCGTTCACTTGCAGAACGCAAGCTTCTGGAGGGTGTGTAAGTCTGAGCAAGCGAGTTTAGGTATACTGGTGCAGAGCCTGCGGTTGCTTTGTAGGCGAGCACCAGAGCCTTGAATTTGATTCGCACAGCTATCGGCAGCCAGTGAAGACTGATGAAGAGAGGCGTGATGTGTGCTCTCTTCGGCTCGTTGAAGACCACTCTCGCCGCTGCATTTTGGATCAGCTGCAAGGGTTTAACAGTGGATGCTGGAAGGCCCGCTAGAAGAGAATTACAGTAGCCCAGTCTGGAGAGTACAAGAGCTTGGACCAGGAGTTGAGTGACCTGCTCTGATAGGAAGGGTCTAATCTTCCTAATGTTGTATAGCGCAAATCTGCAGGGTTGTTGCAGTAATGTGGTCAGTGAATTTTAGCTGATCATCAATCACAACTCCAAGGTTCCTGGCTGTCCCGGACGGAGTTATGGTCGATGAACCGAGCTGAATGGAGAGAGTATGTTGAAGTGCTGGGTTGGCTGAGACCACAAGCAGTTCTGTCTTTGCCAGATTGAGTTGAAGGTGTTGTTCCTTCATCCAGGCAGAAATGTCTGTCAGGCAGGCAGCGATCCGAACCCCAACTGTGGGATCATCTGGTTTAAATGAGAAGTAGAGTTGAGTGTCATCAGCATAGCAGTGATAGGAAAAGCCATGTTTCTGGATGACAGATCCTAGATATGACATGTAGATGGAGAAGAGAAGTGGTCCAAGCACTGAGCCCTGAGGAACTCCAGTAGCTATATTTTACATTTACATTTACATTTACATTTAGGCATTTAGCAGACGCTTTTATCCAAAGCGACTTACAACATAGGAGTACAGGAAGCGATCGGTCATGAACAGGCGCAAAAGCAAAGTGCCTTAAATACCAAGTTTTGGTTATTACATAGAATAAGCTTAAGCTAGAATAAGGAAGGAATAAAAGAGAAGAGTTTTTATTTTTATGATAAGTGTTCACGGAAGAGATGAGTTTTTAGCTGTCTTTTGAATGATGACAGTGATTCTGCCATCCGGATGGAGGTAGGAAGATTGTTCCACCAGCCAGGAACGGTGAATGAAAAAGTTCTGGAGAGGGATTTCATGCCTCTCTGTGATGGTACCATAAGCCTACGCTCCTTACCTGAGCGAAGGCTTCTGGTAGGGGTGTAGACTCGTAGGAGCGTGTCGAAATATGCTGGTGCCGAGCCTGTGGTGGATCCATAAGCGAGTGTCAAGGCCTTGAACTTGATGCGGGCATCAAGTGGCAGCCAGTGCAGAGAGATGAAGAGAGGTGTGACATGGGCCCTTTTGGGCTCATTGAATACAAGATGTGCTGCAGCATTCTGAATCAATTGAAGAGTTTTGATTGCACACAATGGAAGACCAGCCAGAAGCGCATTGCAGTAGTCAAGCCTAGAAATGACAAGGGCCTGGACGAGAAGTTGTGTTGCATGCTCTGTAAGGAACGGTCTGATCTTCCTGCATGATCGAGCTGTCTTTGAAATGTGGTCTTTGAAGGACAGCTGGTCGTCAAAGATTACACCAAGATTTCTGACCGACCCTGAGGGGGTAATCAGAGATGAACCTTGCTGGATGGTGAAGTTGTGTTGTAGAGTCGGATTGGCAGGGAAGACGAGAAGCTCAGTCTTTGCCAGGTTGAGCTGAAGGTGGTGTTCTTTCATCCATGCCGAGATGTCTGCCAGACAGCTTGAGATGCGTCCATCTACTGTGGGGTCATCTGGTTTAAATGAAAGATAGAGTTGAGTGTCATCAGCATAGCAATGGTATGAGAAGCCATGTGCCTGTATGATGGGTCCCAGTGACGTAGTGTAAATGGAGAAGAGAAGAGGTCCCAGCACTGAGCCCTGAGGAACCCCGTGGTCAGTTGATGTGCTTTGGATACCTCACCTCTCCAGGCAACCTTGAAAGACCTACCTGTGAGGTAAGACTCAAACCAGTGGAGTGGAGTCCCTGTGATGCCCAGTGATGAGAGAGTGGACAGAAGAATCTGGTGATTCACTGTGTCAAATGCAGCAGATAGATCGAGGAGGATTAGGACTGATGATCTGGAAGCAGCTTTTGCCATCCAGGGCTTCAGTGACAGACAGTAATGCAGTCTCTGTTGAGCGGGCCTTTTTGAAACCTGACTGGTTAACGTCCAGCTGATTTGACTGTGAGAGGAAAAATGAAACCTGGTTGAGAACAACCCGCTCAAGTGTTTTTGCTATGTAAGGCAGGAGAGAAATAGGTCTGTAGTTCTCTACAAGTGATGTGTCTAGAGTGGGTTTCTTAAGCAGTGGGGTGACCTGGGCCTGCTTGAATGTGGTAGGGAAAAAGCCAGTGCTGAGAGATGTGTTGATGATGTGTGTGAGTGCTGGTAGAAGTGTGGGAGAGATGGCTTGTAGAAGGTGTGAGGGGATAGGATCTAGAGGGCAGGTGGTGGGATGGCTGGAGAGGAGAAGTTTAGATACTTCTGCCTCAGTGAGTGTAGAGAAGGAGGAGAGAAGATGTTTGGCTGTGGGTGTGGCTGATCTAATGCTATATGATGTGACTTAGACACTTCACCTCTCCATGACACCCTGAAGGACCTACCTGAGAGGTAAGACTTGAACCACTGGAGAGCAGTTCCTGAGATGCCCATCTTCATGAGAGTTGACAGGAGGATTTGGTGGTTAACTGTGTCAAAAGCAGCAGACAGATCCAGCTCGATGAGTACTGAGGATTTGGAAGCTGCTTTTGCCTGTCTCAGTGCTTCAGTAACCGAGAGCAGAGCAGTCTCAGTTGAGTGGCCGCTTGTAAGCACAGGATCACCACAACTGAGCCTTTTACTGTTTATGTTGCTGACGCATGACTGTTCTGCTAGTTTTAACACCACCACATCATAAAGTTTGCAGAAGAAACCACAGTGGTCAACCTCATCAAATATTAAGGATGAGTCGGCATATAGAGAAGAGGTGGAGCAGCCGACTATGGTGACACATTGCTGCCACAAACATATTATTTTTTCACTCAGTTATGTCGTAATGAGAGATGTTATGTCGTTTTAACAACATCTTTTCTCGTAATAACGAGATGTAGGGTACAACAGGGCTAAAGGCTCCTTTGATTTTATTTTCCTCTAAACCATTAGATGGCACAAAAACTTGCCTCAGTAGGCCTACTTTCCAAAACATCCGATGATTTCAAGATGCACGTGGAAATTTGTCTGATCTATTGACACGATCGTGGCCAGCAGTGCAAAGTTGATTCTGCGCTCATTTGATCTAATATTAGATGTTTTAAAAGATGTTGTAGATTTAAGTAGTGAAAGGTCCATCCGTTAGCCCAAAAATGTAATCTAGCGACTTGGTTGAAGGACTTCTTCATGTAAGCCTTTTCAGCATTTCTGTTAAATTCACTTAATTTACTGATATCTAATTTTAAAACTGACTCCATGAATAATTTGATCTGACTCCAATTTTATGTGACTTTGTTAAATTTATTACGTTTGTAACTGAACAGCTAGTTGTGATTTAATTTAGATTGTTGATTTCTCTTTGTAGCTTACCTCTTAATTTCAAATATTCGTTCCAGCATGGGACCCGGAGACTTTATGCTCGCAAAATTACATTAGCTTACACAAATTAGCTTACAAAAATTAGCCAATTCTGATATTACAGAGGACTGCAGAGTGAACTATTTTTACCGTGTCAGTCCGCCCATGCTTGTACATGACACACATGCTTTTAGTAATAGTCTGTGAAACTTGGAACTTGTTAATAACAGTGACATTTCGATTTTTTCTTTTCTTTTCCAATGCTGTGCTCCATGCTCCAGTCATTGTGTCCTCGGTTGACCTTGCTCCGACAGAATGATTTGCGGAAACTCCTACTTATTCCGCATGAGACACTACTAAATTACTGAATTAAAAAAGATACTGAATAAATCAAGATTAAAATTTTTTTTGGCCAGACAGAACTTATATAAAAATAATTAAACATGAATCCATGGTACACAACTTTCAGCATAAAATCATAAAACATAATTACAAAGTAATATGAAATTAGTTTCAAAGAGTCATATCTGGCACAGTACACACAGTGGCCCTCATTTATCAAAAGTGCGTACACCAAATTTCCAGCGTACACCCAAAACCACGGTGTCTTTGAGATTTATCAATATGGACGTTGGCGTACGGCACGCTCAAATCCTACGCCAGCTCAGGAGGTGGTGTACGCACGTTTTGAGTTAGCGCGAAAAAGCGCAGAAAAACAATTCCTATACGCCACAAAACGCACTGACAAAGGTATGCTATATTATGACCCACTGTAAAAAAACAACATAGTAATTATAAACTTCAGTGTTTATTTTTGTGCAACATGGACTTCAATGTTTAATTTGATTTGGCACATGTATTCCTCCAGTTGCGAGCCTGCGCGCTTTAAGCCCCGGGTATACTTCACTTTCCGCACCCGGACGCGTCAAGCCTGGTTTATACTCTACGCGTCCGCACGAGCGCGAGGGTGCAAAATAACAAACCACTTTATTGATTTATTTTTACACAAAATCCGTTGCTCCATAAATGTTCAATACAAGATGTTATTTCATTTTAATGACATCTTTCTTGTAATAACGATGTTGTTAAAACAACGTATATTTTCGTCTAATAAAAAAAGGCCTTTATCCACATTAGAGAATTTATATAGCCTTTGTCACACTTCCATGTTTGAAAAGCAGAAGAAAGCTCAGGGTAAAATAGGCTTTTCTGCTGCCTGTGTCACTGGCAGTGCCCATAGCACAAAAATGTTGTAATTTATTGATGCAACAGTTCATAACAGATAGCCATCATCTAAAACTAAATTTCTCTTTTTGGGGTCATGGACCGCTCATGATTAGCCTCAGCGGCCCTGGTCCAGATAGGCACATAGGCTATATACATTCTCTAATCTGGATAAAGGTACACTACACATCATACAACATTTGTCCTTATTAGGAGAAAATATGTAATTTTAACAAGAAAAATATGTTTTAACGACATAAGATCTCGTTATTACGAGAAAGGATGTTAAAACGACATCTCATTATTACGACATAATTGAGTGGAAAAAAATATGTATGTCAGTGGCAGCAATGTGTCACCGTAAGTTACCACCATGCAAATTCAAACATTCTCCCATTCTTCCTTTCTTTCCCGTGCCCTACGCGGTGTCTACAACCTGATGGAACGGTAATTAACTAAATGTTATCTAAAAACAAATAAACAACTTATAATAAATAAACTCAAATACACTACAACACGTTGCCTATATAGACAAACTACCATAAATGACGGAGTAGGCTAGTTGCTGCTATAGACCTAAGGGAAAAATCCAAACTACACAGCCTATTCATAATCAAATTGAAAATTCAGTCAACCAAATAGAAAAAGTTATTTGGCTCAATTTATTCTGTCTGTTGTATAGCTACAATCGTGATCACCGCTCTACGGTGCAATAGTGTTATTCCAAACATGTTTTTGGACTGGGACAAGAGTACAAAGCATTGTTACCATAGTTTAACATCCAAGTGCGAATACAGAAACATTTGGATTCCCTTTCGAGAGTACTCTCGTGTGCGTTTGCTAACGCTACGAATTCCTTTCCTCGAGATATTGAAGCAAAATTTTTATCCTAAAAATTACCATATAACACGCAGTGCAGCTGCACAGCTCTCAGCAGGAAGCTGCTGCGTGCTGATTCTGTGCCGCTGCAACTGCAGCAACCTATGGCGAGACCGCTGGGCGGGACGGACCAATCGGGTCCCTCTATATTCCCGCCACAAGGGCAACAGAATTTGCATAGCCAAGGGTACATAACTCCCTGTCTCGCTAGGTTAGTCAGATTAATTCTTCTTCAGCGACTCACCTCGCTGAGCTCTGGATCGAAGCCTGCCGTCGACACGCACCCAGCGGAACTCTGCAGCCTGAGGACGTCGGAATCTCCGCCTTCAGCCTGCCTTCCAGCTGCGCCATCCGGCATATATCCTTTTACCATTACTATGTCTCATTCTTGTGCCTCGTGCAGAGGTTTTGTGCGGGACGAGGATCGACACATCATCTGCGCATCATGTCTCGGACGAGACCACGCGCAGGCTGCACTCAACCAGGGCGGCTGCCCGGAGTGCGACGAACTGGCGCTGCAGACCTTCCGGCTCGGCTCGCCAGTTTCGACCGAATCCCGTCCCTTGCTCTCAGCCTCTCGAGCCACGGAAAAAGAAACATCGCGACCAGAGGCCCCCGGAGCGCTCTGGCGAGCACACGCCGGTCATTTCCCCGCGTGCCTCGCCATCGCCTGTCATGTTTGTCGAGGAACAGCACAGCTCCCCTCGTTTGGCGGCTGCTGTTTCCTTGGCGGACAGGAGGAGGAAGATGAGGATGACAGCCTTTCTCTTGCTGCATCCGGCGGGTGGTCGGATACCGTCTCGAGCACGCCACTTCGACGCGGACTGCCAGCGGCGCAAAACCTCGGTGGGCGCTGAGCTCATACGCCTGCTCACCAAAGTCGTGGAAGGCGCCATTTTCTTCTCGCCAAGTCCTCCTTTTCTTCAGCGCTCTCGGTGGTCGATGGCGCTCAGAAAAGAGGATATCAAGCCCTTCCTCCTCGAGGAAGCCGTCGCGCACACCTTTGCCCGCCCTCCGCCAGAGGATGGCAGTCTAAGGCTGTGCACCCTTCCAAAGCCTGCCGCACTACTTCCAACCTCGCGGTCGAGCATACGCCTCCGCCGGCCAGGCGGCTTCAGCGCTTCACTCTATGGCGGTGCTTCAAGTCTTCCAGGCCAAACTCCTCCGTTCCTTGGATGAGTCTGTCCCGGATAACGAGGTTCTGAGGGATCTGCGCGGCGCCACTGACTTGGCCCTGCGTGCCACAAAGGCCAACGCCCAGGCGATCGGCAGATGTATGGCCAACTTGACGGTATTGGAGCGCCATTTGTGGCTTAACCTATCCGAGATGAAAGACTCGGACAAGACTGCTTTCCTGGACGCGCCCATGTCGCCTTCAGGACTATTCGGTCCCTCCGTGGTTGGATTCACGGAACGCTTCACTGAGGCACAAAAGGCTTCACAGGCAATGCGACATTTCCTGCCCAAGCGTTCCAGCTCCTCTACTAGCCGCCATGCTAAAGCTAGACCGGCCCAGCCCACCAGGCGGCGCAGCCAGCTCAACAGCCTCGCGCGGGCTTCAAGCCGGACAGCGCTCCGCTCTCGAGCCGCAGCAAACCTCCGGAGCGTCAGGTCCCCGACCCAGCAATGTGTCGAAACCTGAGCCGCCGAAGCTGTCCTAGCCAGAGGCACGAAGAGAGGTTGGATAATGCCCGCTTCGGCCGGTTTACCACCTCGCTCTCTTCAAAAACGTTCCCTAGCTCCCTTCAATCAGGTGGCTGGGAACATCACATACACAGTCAACGAGCCCGCAAGCAAACGCGCTCGCCTGTACACAAACGCCGTTTTACGGCGACCACATGGAGTCACGAAAGAGTTTTTCTCTGTAGGCAGTGTGCCAGCAATAAAGCATGTACCCCTACACTCAATCACTCCCCCATGTTCCCCAGCTCCCTGCACTCAGGTGGCTGGAAACACTATCCTCACAGGCGAGCCCGTGCTCAAACGCCTCGCCTGTACACAAGCACCTATATTCTATGTCCCCCAGCCCCCTGTACTCAGGCGGCGGGAAACAATTACCTCATAAGTGCCACTCTAACGCAACATTATCGGGCCACCGAGTCCCTGTTACTCAGCGACTCGACCCACAAATTAATCCAGCCCCTGTCTTGAAGGCGAGGCCTGGCAGGCCATCCCCGGCATTTCAAAATGGGTGTTGAACATAATAAAACAAGATTACTCGCTACAGTTTGCTCGCAGACCACCGCGCTTTCGCGCGTGGAGACAACGGTGAGAAGCGACACAAGTCACGTGCTTCGAACCGAGATATCAAAACTGTTAATAAAAGGGGCGGTGGAAGCCGTGCAACCCTCACAGAGCGAGTCGGGCTTTTACAGTCGCTACTTCCTTGTACCAAAAAAGGACGGTGGTCTCAGACCCATCCTAGACCTCAGACACCTGAACAAAGCCCTTATGAAGCGCCCGTTCAGAATGTTGAGAACAAAACAAATCCTCGCGCACGTTCGCCGGGAGATTGGTTTTCACTGTGGATCTAGAGGATGCCTATTTCCACATACAGATAGCCCCTCATCACAGGCCATTCTTGAGATTCGCCGAGGAAAGTATACCAATACAGGGTGCTACCCTTTGGTCTATCTCTGCCCCCCCGCACGTTTACGAAGTGCATGGAAGCGGCGCTAACCCCGCTGAGGCTTCGGGGAATGAGAATTCTCAATTATCTCGACGACTGGCTCATAATAGCTCAGTCAGAGATACAGTTATTAAACCACAGATCTTGGCTTCTCAACCATTTGAAATGTTTGGGCCTCAGAATCAACGTGGCAAAGAGCTCATTGTCTCCCACACAGAACATTTCGTTTCTGGGAACAGTATCGGACTCACTGCAGATGAGCAGCGGCTGGCGTCTGACGCCACAGCGCGCTCTCTGTTCAGAACCGAGTGGTTTCCCTCAGGTCCGGTGCACTCACCCCTCTCAAACACTTTCAGAGGATGTTGGGTCTCATGGCCTCGGCGGCCCCAGTTCTCAGACTAGGTCTGTTACACATGCGCCCATTACAGCGCTGGCTGAATCGCGCGTTCCAGCTCACGCATGGCTCTCGGGCCGATTACGAATCAAGGTAGATCACAGCTGTGTTTTGGCTCTGGCTCCTTGGAAAAATCCTGTCTGGTATCAGGCGGGAGTGAGCTTGGGCACTGTTACGAAGTGGAAGGTTATCTCGACAGATGCATCCAACCTAGGTTGGGGAGCCCTTCACGAGGGCAGGCCAGTCTCCGGTCTCTGGTCAGACTCGGAAAAGAGCCTTCACATAAACTGTCTAGAGATGAAAGCGGTCACGTTATCGCTAAGAGCTTTCCTTCCGTACATAAAGCACCACCACGTCCTAGTCCGAACGGACAGCAGGTCGGTGGTAGCTTATATAAATCGCCAGGGCGGTCTAAGATCTTTCAATCTGCAATGGCGGAAAAACTCCTAATATGGGCAGAGCGCAACCTGAGTTCGCTGAGGCGACTCATGTGCCAGGCATTCTGAATTTGGGTCCGGACATGCTGTCCAGGGACAAAGTGTCCCCAGCAGAGTGGTCTCTTCACCCACACACAATTCAGACAATTTGGGGCAGGTTTGGAGAGGCAAAAGTGGATCTTTTCGCCTCACAAGACAATGCTCAATGCCTAACATATTTCTCCAAGCACAAGGATGCGTTGGCCCACGAATGGCCCAATCTTCCTCTTTATGCTTTTCCCCCAGTCTCAATGTTACCTCAGGTTATAGAGAGGATCTGGGAGAGCAACTGCGCTGTGCTTTTAATCGGGACGGGGATCTGGCATCCCGTCCCGATCTATGGGCGCTTCATGTCTGGCCCATCAACGGGTACATGAGAACCTCTCTGAAAATGTATTAAACACTATTGCTGAAGCTAGAGCCCCCACGACCAGGCGGCTCTATTCAGGCAAATGGGCAGTCTTTTCAGACTGGTGTAAAACACGGACCCTGACCCCACACAATTGTGAAGTGTCAGAGGTGCTCATTTTTTTACAAGAGCTGTTGGGCGCGGTCGTTCCTCCACGCTCAAAGTTTATGTGGCCGCTATGGCAGCGCACCACATTCAAGTGAACGGACTGTCACTGGGAAAGAACGATCTTATCGTGCGCTTCCTTAAAGGGGCTAGAAGGCTTCACCCACCTCGCCCCTTCAGTTCCTATATGGGACTTGTCTACAGTCCTGGATGCCATGAAAGGTTCAAATTCGAGCCTCTGCATTCGTGAGCTTAAAGCTCCTGTCACTAAAGACCGCTTTTCTGCTGGCGATTGCATCAGTTAAGCGGGTGGGTGATCTACACGCGCTCTCTGTAGCGCCTCTTGTCTGGAATTTGGGCCAAACGATTCTAAAGTCGTCCTCAAACCAAGGCATGGATACGTACCTAAAGTGCTTTCAACTCCGTTCAGAGCACAGGTCATTTCACTTTCAGCACTTTCATCATCGTTAGATGAAGAGGATGCTAATTTGCTCTGTCCTGTCAGAGCGCTGAGAATTTACATAGAGCGTTCTGCTGTTTTCAGGCACACTGAACAGCTCTTTGTGTGCTTTGGCGGCCGCACCGCTGGTCTGCGGTTTCAAAGCAGACCTTGTCACGTTGGATAGTGGATGCTATCTCACTGGCTTATGAGTCTAAAAATCTCAGCTGCCCTTTAGGCGTCAAAGCCCATTCGACTAGAGGCATGGCCTCTTCGTGGGCTTGGTCTACTGGCATTTCTTTGAATGATATCTGCGGCGGCAGGCTGGGCCTCACCGTCCACTTTTATCAGGTTTTATAATTTAGAGGTTCCTGCCCTACAGGCTGGGCTTCTTGCTGTGTAAATACATCTGACCCATTAAGGCTCGTATTCTGGCCTGGGTAAAGTATTTGTATAAGTCATAAGCACTCCTTATATGACTCAGTTATCTGGTCATTCACTATTCATGACCTGACTATGTCTGGTCTACTCATATATAGATATATATATATATAAATATATATTGTATCTTATGTGTTACTTCATTAAATGGCCCGACTCAGGTCTAGCTTATATTGGACTTCATGATACCATGTTACGCCCACTTAGGTCGGCTGGGGTATGGTGTCTCCGGGCTTCAGAGCCGTTAAGCAAGCACGGCGTTTTGCATTGGTTCCCGTGGCGTTAGCAAAGCATATCTGAGTACTCTCGAAAGGAGCGGCCGGTTACTAACGTAACCTCGGTTCCCTGAGAAGAGGGAACGAGTATTGCGTTGCTTGCCGTCTTTGCTTTCTCAGGAGTCGCTTCAGTCGATTAACCTGACTAACCTAGCGAGACAGGGAGTTATGTACCCTTGGCTATGCAAATTCTGTTGCCCCTTGTGGCGGGAATATAGAGGACCCGATTGGTCCGTCCGCCCAGCGGTCTCGCCATAGGTTGCTGCAGTTGCACGGCACAGCCAATCAGCACGCAGCAGCTTCCTGCTGAGAGCTGTGCAGCTGCACTGCGTGTTATATGGTAATTTTTAGGATAAAAATTTTGCTTCAATATCTCGAGGAAAGGAATTCCCGTGGCGTTAGCAACGCAATACTCGTTCCTCTTCTCAGGGAACCGAGGTTACGTTAAGTAACCGAAGCGTTTGTGCAGAATGAGAGGAGCAACTCTGGTTTCAGTTTCGCTTTAAATAGGCTGGTCTAAATTTGTTAAGGCTTTAAAGGTCCCATGACAGGAAAATTTCACTTTTCACAAATTTCTGTTTTTTTTTTTACATTAATATGAGTTCCCTAGCCTGTCTCTCCCCCTTTCTCTGCTTTCCCCGCCCAGAGAATTTGGAGAAAATGGATTCAGTTTATTTTTTACATTTAATTCAGCTGCAATGTCAGCACAGACTTTACAAACAGACTTTTACAATATGGATTTGACAGGACCACCACAAACAGTACGTAACAGTGTTCATTAATGCCTGATCTGTGATCAGTGATTTCTGAGATGTAGCTAACTATTCAAGTTCACACAAGACTTCCTTTCTTTGGTGTAGATGTCCTGCAGATGCAGCAGCGAGGCACCAATGATTTTTTCAGTGGTTCTCACTTCATTTTATTTCTCCTCTACCAGGAAGAGATGCAGAAGTATCAGATTAAGGACTATTCGGCTGTTAAACAGCTTATTTCCCATAGATATCAGAGTTCTCAATCAGAGAGTGGGAACTGCACTTAAGAGACTGTTCCTTTAAAAAACGTTTAAAATTATTATTATTTTTTTCTATTTTAGTGTACTTCAGCTTATTTATTAGTATTCTTATTTATTAGCTACTTTATATATTTTTCTTTTTTTACCAATTGTTTTGCACTGAATTACTGAGTGACGGATGTGTGAAACACAATTTCGCTTTTATGTAAAGCATAAAATTGACAAATAAAGGAATCAGAAATGTATTCATTTACAAACACAAAATTGTGCCTTCAGGAAAATCAGACCAAAGAGTCAATGGAAATGGTGCCCCCTGCAGGTCAGATAATTTACTTCCATGGAATTTACTTGGAAAAAAAGAATTCAGATTCCAGACACAAATGGGAAAATAAGCATACAGACACACAGATATAAACTAATTTTACTCAAATTGATTAGATAATTGGATTACTGAATTGATTAGTGGTCAACAAAGTAATAAAAACAGACAAAGGGGTAAAGGATGAGTGTTTTACAAAGGGGTAAAGAAACTGGATAGATCGCATAATTAACCTCTCGCATAATTGCTGACAAAGAGTGACGCAAAAACATTGGTATGCTACTAAAAAGTCGAACGTAATTTGTAACAACTTACAAAGCAAGACATATTCCTTTCCCCACACTGTAAATCACTTTTAAAAGTAAAACTCCAAGCAATACAAATAAGAAGTCATAAGAAGAACCATCCTTCAATGAAAGCAATTTACGTGAATAAAATAAACTGAAAATACAAAAAACTGTTGCTATTAACTCTGGATTAAAAAAAAAAGTTTTTACAATATACTTCAAATAATGTTGCGCTAATACAGTACAGCAAGTTCTTAAGTTAAAGTAATTTTATATATATATATATATATATATATATATATATATATATATATATATATATATATATATATATATATATATATATAATATAGCAAAATTGTATTTAACAAATCCTTTTTTTCATAATATAAATAAAAAAAGAGAGTATTTCAATGTTTCAGCATGCAGACACATGAAAAGATTACATTAAAAGGAGAAACATTAACATAAAATATAGCATGTACTAAGCAAATTCCCTGACGTAGAACATACGTTGCTATGCAACAAAAACAAAAAATCTATGGGTGCTACCAGAGCCAAATAATAATACGGCTCTGGGTGCTACGCAGAGACATGTTTCACGTCAAAGCTCTTACTATCACTCTGTATATCGGCCAGTCAGAAGCCAGGACCGGAACTATCCTTTTTAAAATAACTAACTTAGAAAGTGAATTTTTGTAAATATTTTGCGTTAACACAAGTTTGAACTATGCCCATTACATTGTTTTGCTTTGAATGACGTCAGGCATTTTCCTGTCAGCTGATGCAGTGGGCGTGTCTACGTCGCTGATGTAAACAAAAAGGACCATTTTGATCAGAGAAATCTAGAGGACAGGGCACACTTACCCATCAAAGCTTTTTTGATTTCACCTATGCAACGCCTTAAATAGTACTAGCGCCATGGACTTCTATATCAATCTGAAGGTGAATTTCCGAGGGAATGCGAAGAGTTTCTTGCTGTCTGGCTCAGAGACGAAGAGTTGGGAGTCTATGGAGGCCATGGTAAGCAGAGGAGGATGAGGTGATGTCAGTCTGATCACTCACCTTGATGCCGCAAAGCCTTTCACCCAGAAGTCATCCGATGCCTGGCTCATGCGATTAGAGTAGACATCTGTCGTGATATTCGCTAACTGTTACTCCATTTGCTGCTTCGACTAGCGCTTCATCATTTAGAGAGAATGGGCCAAGCGACCATTTTGCCGAAAGCTCACGAATTACACAGCAACCATGTTTATATGTAATAAAGAATATTATATCTGACGTGCGCATATCTTCCATCAATTAGACCATAATTACCAAGGTTTTTGGCACACCGTGAGGAAAGGAAACGGACGTCAAGTCTGTATATCATATCCGATCACTAAACTCTTGGGTAATGTTGACTCACTGACTGTATCTCAAAACCTACTAAGCTCCCTTACCAGACAGCACGATAGCCGCATAGATACCCAGAATGCTGTCCAGGTGATGTTGCTCAGGTCTTGAAACAGACATTGACTGCACCGTGTGATCGTGTCAGTTTGGACAGATGCAACTGTTACAGTCAGCCCTTCGCCATCGCAATTTAAACCTCGACAGGGCATGTGGGGTATACATATCACCCTGAAGGGGTCTTCAATACGACTGTACGTTGACCCTTATTACAAGGCATTAGTATTATTAAATAATGATTTGAGTCAAAATTACATAATTAGCTTACTTGTGGAGACGGAGATGTGTGGAGACGAACCCAACAAGGGTTCGGCTCGGTTATGTAGCCTTATCGTGGGTAACGGTCGTTATGTCACGATTGGCCAATCAGAATCAAGTTCTTTGTTTTTGCAAAGCTGGCATTGTGTTGACTTGATATCTTCCCTTTTTCAGGTGAAGAGGTCATTTGGCCTGTGTAATTTACAACTGACTTATTTCGATGAGGAAAATGAAGAGGTGAGAATAAAGTGCAATGTTAATTACTTGCAATGTTAATTACTTTAGTCAAAGAAAACATCAGACATGCATCATAATAATGTTTAATATTATTAGTTAATAATTAGTTTGTCATATTTGTTTGTGTGTGACTTTGTTTCAGGTATCAATCAACAGCCAATGTAAGTAAAAGGTCTTAATGTGTGTATAATTATACATTATATTTAAATCATCAAGATATGCACAGACACTGACTGGAACTATTTTTCTCTTTTTAGTGGAGTATGAAGAAGCCCTGAAGGTAAAGAATAATTGATTTTTCAAGTTTTTTTTTCTTCTCTTTTTTAATACATAATGTATTTAGAGCAGCGGTCCTCAACCAGGGGGGGCTCAGCAACCTTTAAATGTTGATATATGAACACAAACCTACTTAAAATGCTTAAATACGATACAATAAATAAAGATGTACAACAATATACGGATATCATATTTTGAGTTCATTTTGATTACAACAGAAGTAAGTTGTTGTTGTTTGGAATTGTAGAGTGCAGCACGACAGGGGAACAGACTACAAATGAATGTGTATGAAACAAGGGGCAGTAGAGCCACAGTGCCAGGGCCGGGCCCACCAACCGGGTCAGGGGTGGGCTTGGCCCAGGTGAAACCTGGTACTGTTGGAGAACCCAAGAAGGGATTCAGGCCTCCTCAGCACTGCCCTACTTTGGCACAAGTGGTGAGTCGCAAAGTTCAGGCCGCAGTCCCAGAGGAAGGATTGGTAAGATTTTATAACCCAATGGTTTTGCTTAATCACAGACATAGCCACTGTTAACTGTCGTTGTATCAAATTCTAGACTGCAATTTATTAAGAACGGTGCATAATATTATAAATCATCTATATATATATATAAAAATCATATTCTGATGCAAAAACTAAATAATCAAACTGAATTCTATTGTATTTATTTATTTTAGTTTTTGAATGCAATGTGATACATCTTTTAAGAGTGTCCAGATTGATGGTCACCACAATTTTTCACTATTGACAAGTTAGTTACTGGTATGCCACATTCTATTTTAATATCCTGCATTTGTTTTAAAGGTAATTGTAAATGAACTCAAAGGTGGGAAAGCAGAGGATAAGACACCTCCAGCTTGGTTCACTTCATATATGGAAAAGGTATGAGAAACAAGACATTCAAGTCGGCAAGAAATTAAAAACTCAACTTTTCTATTGGTTATACATGTTACATTTTTTTTCAATTTTAAATTAAATTGACAAAACTGCCACTTTAATGCTGCCCCTTTCTTAAAATGAACGGCAAACTCATATTCAGATCTGCCTCCATCCAATCAACAGCCAATAGACAGAACCAAGTATTTACACCCTATATGTACAGTACAGCCCACTTCATCCCCATTATTTTGACTCAGATGTAAGTTGCAATACAGAAGAAAAGATTTGTTGCTACTTTTGTTTCTGTTAAGAACTGACAAATGTTGTCCTGCGCCATAGTACTTAAGTTTCATACTAAGAGTTTAAGCAGTGGAGGCAAATCTTAATATTGCTAAGGGAACATTTGTCTCTCTATTTTTCTTCTTTCAAAAATACAATAACTGCCACAGTTTAAGGACCAGGTGGTTAGGGAGGCAGTAGAGAAGATTTGTAGGGAGTTCTCTGGACAATGCTGTATCCATAAGCCAGTGGGACCAGAAGTTCAGGTTCCTGAGGTCACCTCATCCACTCTGCCTGGGGCCCCAAGTTCAGCTCCAGCCTGCAGCAGCTGCCGGGGCCAGACCGCAGGCGGCGGATACCAATGCAGGTTAGAGAGATCTCTGTGAGGTGGATGTCTGTATAAATATCTGCTCCTGTGGTGCATTTCAAAGGGAAACACATTATGATTTATAGCTGGATGCCTGGTTTAATGGGTGCCTTTCGTTTTGTTGTTTCCTTTTGTATGTTTCATTGTGTTCGGTTTCTTTCTGCACAGTGTGTGTACCTCCTGCACTCTGTGTGAGCCTTGTAGCTTCTCACATGATCCAAGCCACAACCTTGTGAGAGCCAGAACTCCCCTGTCTATTCCTGAGCACGGCTCCCCAGCACCAGACCACAGCAGGTGGGCCTTTGTCCTCTGCTGTTTGGGATGTCTTGCAGTATTGGCTCGGAATTGGCTAACTCTCTCTCTTTCTCTTTCTCTCTTTCTCTTTGAAGGTTCTACAGAAGGGGTGACCGGAGCTTTCGCAAGGCTGAGAAGCAGCGTCTTAAAGCGGAGAAGCGTCAGCTCAAGGCTGAGGTGAAGGAGATCAGGAAGCAGCTGAGGATGGAGAGGAGAGGTCTGCAATGGAGCACTGCCGGAGAAGGGAGCTCTTCACCTGTCCTGCTGCAGCCACGCGCCACACAGGCAAACAGCCCAGAGTAAGAGCTTGCACTCCATTACCACCTGAGGAATAGCATATTAAAGGGGATAGTTCACCCAGACACCCTATGCTGTTATTTATTTCTGTGGAAAGCAATCTTTTAATATTTTGTTGTGGAAGAATAATTTATGACATGTTGCTTTGTCCCAAATTATCCCATTATTCTTATATTAAAGGTGCCCTAGAATAAGCTGAAACAAAATTTTAAATTGTTCTCTGATATCTACACAGAGGTGGCTTATTTTTTGGTCCAGATATGGTTTTAAAGGTCCATTTACAACCCTAGGATTTGTCCCTAGAATGAAATGTTTTTGCCTTATTTGGAAGGGTCATGAATAATAATGTGGAGCTCTGCTCTGATTGGGTCATTTCAGTAGCTCACACAAGTGCCGTTATTCAGCAAACACAACTGCAAACAGCACAAGCGGCTTACGATTGCTGACAGAACACAGACCACCTGAATGACACTTTAAGCAGAAAATCTCAAATGGAGATGCTGAAATGCAGCTTACTTGTTTATTGTAAAACATTATTTTGTGAACAATATTGCATGTTTATATAGTCACAATAATCGTTTAAGGACATTTTTGTCATCTCGTCTTGTCTTAAAAATATCATCAATGAACATTTTTCGTCATCTTTTCGTTAACGAAATTAACACTAGACAGAGCAAACGAACAACTTTGAATTAAATTGATGCTGTCCGGTTATAGATAAACCATGCCTGTTGACAGTTCTGTTCTGTGGGAAGGCTATGAAAAGTGCTCACATCCCCTGCACAGTCTGGAACATAACATTTATATCCATGATCTGCCGTTTTCACTATTGTCCTCATCTTCACAATACCTGCTGAACTTCTGATGATTGGGTGCAGGTCCACATTACTGCCTGGTCTTGAACATGGGCTGGTATATGCAAATTTGGGGAGGCCGAAATATTAATGATCCAAACTGTTACGTCACAGTCGGTGTTATTTTGGGATTTGCCTGTTTTTCAGTGGTCTTTTTCAAGCACAAGATTTACATATGAAGGAGGAATCAATGGTGCTTGAGGCTCATGGTATATCAGTTCCATGTACAGAACTCTTATTATTCAACTATCCCAAGGGAAATACAGTTTTCCATTCTAGGGCACCTTTAAAATATCAACTTCTTAACATGTTTCTGGTGTTTGAGAATAATACCGGTATAATCTGTTGAACTGATATCAGAGAGTTGTTTTTATTAAGAATTAATTACATGTTATCATTTACGTCATCATAATATGGCAATTAAAAACTATTTATTTTATTTCTTTGGGGTCAGTACATTTAAAAAAATATATAATAATAATTATATAAAAACAGCTTTTTGTACTGCTTTTTTTGAAAAGTCTGTTCCACTATGTCAGTCCCACAAAGAAAAAACGCTGCACCATATTAAATGGCTGAACTGATCAGATCAGTTTAAAATGCAGTTAGTGATGATAAGATGCCATTTAATTTATACTATCTTGGTTGTAGTCGTCCTAAACGTCCATGCCCGCTGGCTGTGCCAGCTATGACAGCTTTGCTCCTGGATGAAAACTTGCCTGATGGGTCACGTTTGCGTCCTGGGACCAAGTTCATTAAATACTGGAAAATGAAGAACAGTGGCCGAGTGTGCTGGGACTCTGAGACCAAGGTACACTTTGACTCTTCAACAGACACACACAAATTTAAATCACACAATAATAATATGAACCTGATTGTGTCCCATTTCGTCCACAGTTGAAGTTCATGTGGGGAAACCTAGCAGTGGGATCGGGTGAAAGATGGAGGGAGGTTGCAGTACCAACACTACAGCCAGGTCAGGTGGGTGTGGTCAGCGTGGCACTTTGTGCTCCAACATTGGAGGGCACCTATACGTCCCATTGGCGCCTGGCACACAGAGGAGAGCAGTTTGGGCCACGTGTTTGGTGCAGCATCGTTGTGGATCCACATGCTCCTACAGCCATCTGTGCTGATGGGCTGCTGGTGTCTCCCTGTGTCACCCCGCAGGTAAGACAACAGTCCGGAGACACCCTCAGCCACCACACAAATCTTTATATGTGCAGCTATTCGAATTTATAAAGGAATATGTAAATTGGTCATATCAGTGTTGTTATTGTTTGCAAAAACTAAATGAAAGCATTTTTGTCAACTGAAATTAAAAACTAATGTAACGGAACAAAAAAAACTAAAATATAAAATGGGCACAAATACGTTTTAATTAGTAAATTACTAAAACTGAAATAACATGAAACTACAAAATGGGCCATTTTCACCTTGTTGGTCGTTTCAGGAGAAGTCTTCACGCACTCTTGAGAGGGAGGAGAAATGCCGGGCCTCAAGGGACCAACTAGTTTTGTCTGTGAACCAGGACTGTGATCAGGAATTCTACATTCCATCTGTGGATTTACTCACAGCTCAGGTATGAACAATCGGCATGAATCAGTAATTCCATCACATTTGTCATGTTTCTCATTCTCTCATTATGTTTCATGAAGAAACTCACATACTCTCTTTTGCCTTTTACTTAGGACTTACTGTCTTTTGAACTGCTGGATATCAACATTGTGCAGGAGCTGGAGAGCGTGCCCAACAACACTCCTGCAGGTCACTTAAAAACTGGAATAAGTCTATCCAATGTGTTCCTAATAATTAGCATGGATGCCCTTTATTGGTTATGCTAATTAATGTTGAACATCAAAGATTAAAGAATTGTATTGGTTTTTTTAATGTTCTCTCTCTTTTTGTCTCTAAATGTATAAAGACATCACTCCATGTATATCACCTTTGCCCCATGATGGACCTCTTCAGGAGAAACCAACATTGGGGCTGATCCAAGAAGAAACAGAAGCCCAAGGAGTCAGCAGCATCCTGGGTAAATTTTACAGCAGAACATTTCTGCACTTTTGTCTGTATATTTCTGTTGGTGATTATTTAGCTGTTTAAATTGTTCTTTCTCTGATGTCTTATTCACAGATGTGTCTCAGGGGACAGAGTTAGAGGGAGTCCCAGCACAAGAGAAAGGGCAGGAGAGCATCATTGGGCCTCAGTTTGTTAGTCCATCTGTTATCCGCTCTCTCACCCTTGAAGTGGCAGAGCATGGGACGCTTTGTGGGAGATTCCCAGCTAAAGGTTTGTGGTGTGAATATTTTCATAATAGCTGCAAACCAGTCAATTTATGTGTGACTCTCTTGAAGTCAGACTATGATTACAGCACATTTAGTTGATATTCTGTACAACCAATAATGTAGAAAATAGTAAAAAATATATATTTATTTTAGTGTTGACCTGGCCGGTCAACCCTGGCATAACTTTCAATATGTCTAGTAGGCATTTTATATTAAATTTTACACCTATTACACCAAATCAGCATATTAAAAGGGTTTAATAAAGGCATAGTTCACCCTGAAATGAAAATAGTCACCCTGCTGTTGTTCCAGTCTTTTTCGGACCTCAAAAGGAGAAATTTCCTCCATATAATGCAGTGAATGGTGACCAGGCTAAAACTTGTGAGGCGTGCCATATATAGAAAAGTGTTCAGGAGGCATACTATAAGGTTTTACAAGAAAGAAACCTTATTATTTAGTTAAAATACTGAGCTCGGCTGTTACTCGGTGCGAGTGTGTGCATACCGTCAGCAGCCATTCATGCTTACTCGCATGTTGTCATGACAACTGGCAAACAATATTCACTTCAGGAGGTTTAACTTATTATTAGTATTATTGTATTATTTCTTATTTACCTTATAGAAGAGACAAGATTCACTTTTGTATTATTTTTGTAAAGTTTTAGCCTGGTCGCCATTTAATGCCATTATATGGATGTGGCATCCAGGACGTTTTTCAAAATTTCTCCTTTTGAGGTCTGAAAAAGATAGAAGGGCATTAGAGCAACAGCAGGGTGAGTAAAATATTATTTTATTTTCATTTCAGGGTGAACTATCCCTTTAAGGATCGTGTGACACTGAAAACTAGAGTAATGATGCTGAAAATTCAGCTTTGCCATCACAGGAATAAATGACATTTTAAAAGATATAATATATGTAATAGAAAACCATTATAGTTAAAATATTTATTATAAATAGTAATAATATTTCACAATATTACTGTTTTTACTGTAGCATAAGAGCAAAAAAAACATTTGCTGAACAGTTTTTGTGTCAAAAGGTACACAATTATTTACCTTAACATTTTTTTTATGTAACTTTTTTGCAATTTTAAGTGGTGCGGCCAGCCCCCCAAGGTTCGATGTCACTTTGTGAGAGGAAATCAGAAAAAGTTCCAGAAACAGGGAACATGTTAATATCTGCTCCAGCCCCACTGAAAGTAGAGACGACACTAATCGCCGGCCCTGCTTCACCACAGACCGAGACCGTTGAGATGGCTGCTCCCCTGATGACGCTCCCAACAGAACTCATTAGCACAGGTAACTAGGCATTGAGAATATTAATTTCCGAACCATTGTATTTGTATCGTCAGGTCTTTTTTTTTCTTTTTTTGTGTGTAAATTTTGTATTTGCTTGAAGGTGATTCAAGTAATAAATTGTCCAGTCATTAAAGTGATTTTTCTTATGTTCAGATGAGGGTCATGAGTCTGACATTGAGCAGATCCTGGTGGAACCTGCAGGTGGAGAACTGGTAGTGGAGGGAGAGGAGGAAGTGGATAAGAAAGAGCAAGTTAAGGAGACAGAAGCAGCTAAGGAAACTCGCAGCAGGACTTCATCTGCATCTTCAGAAGACTACATCATCATCCTCCCTGATTGCTTTGACACCAGCCGTCCACTAGGAGAGTCTATGTACAGCTCAGCCTTGTCGCAGCCTGAAGAAGAGCCTGCAGAGGGAGACAAACCAGAATCAGTGGAGACCGCAGAGCTTCAGAGCCTGGTTGCTGCTGCTGTTAGCGTGGATGCTAACGACATGCTCTGTGCCTCCCAGACTCTGGACGCCGTGCCGCTCACCCCTGTGATTGTAGTGGCACCCCGGCCCTCAGTCAAATCCTGGTTAGTTTACACAAACATTACACAGTCTAGATTACTTTCACCACATTTTATAGTTCATAGCTTAATGTCATTGATGTGTTAAATTTAGCTTTATTAATATGAAATCACTTCAGCACAAAGACACAAGAGCAGACAGATAATGGAGCAGAGGAGCAGGAGGGGAGTGATCCTACGGAGCCAGGAGACAAGGAGAAAGGTGAATGAAACTTCATGGGATATTAAAGTAATAATCCTCCACAGGCCATGAATTAGTGCATTTCTTAATGTATATATGTGTGTGTGTGTGTTTTAAACATAGATTCTGAGCCTAATCAACCTGACCCTGAGAACTCATTAGCATCTGCCAAGTCTGAAACAGAAGAGCTCAGGTGAGTTACAAGGCACACAACTACTTGTTCGGTCTTGCAAGACCATGGAAGTGCACCCAGTTCAATCGTTGCATTGTGTGCTTTTCTTTCTATCTATTCTCACTCTCTCATTCATGTCTTTCCTCAGGGCCAATAGCATCACAGGTGGATTGGTGAAGGGCGCCCTGTCCGTGGCAGCATCTGCTTATAAAGCTCTTTTCACTGGTCAGACTGGGTCTGAGAAGGTGAGTTTGAGGGGCTGTTCAACAAGTTGAACATCTTTTAACTTCAAACAGCCCTCTTATGATAGCAGTGGCAATGGTGCAAGATGCTGAAAAATCTACTCTTCTGTCCTTTATTAAAAGGAAATCGAAATATTACTACTATTGTATATTTCATTACTTGTTTCACATTTAAAATTGTTTTAGTTTTACTTGATCTAATTTTTATAAGACAAAAATGTATGAATGACTGTTCTGCAGGCCTGATTTTGATCAAACTATGGTCTACATTAATGAAGCATTTAAGAAATAAGCATTTTATTAGTAAGAATAAAAACAAACAAAAAAACACATTTATCATACCATTAGCAGACATTGCTATACAGTTGGAGCAGTTCATGTTACTGTAATTAAGATATAATGAATAAAATGGCATTTTATAGTATAGATAGTGCAAGTAGTGTGTTTTCAACAAGAAACCATGCACTTTTAAATACCCGAATGATGCACTTAAGGTGTGGAATGTGGAACACTTCATGCACTCAACAGTTGCAGCTTTCCTTGTGTAGCGGAGGGGAAGGGGCTAACAGTCTCTGATGCTGTATAACAAAATAACCGTATATAATTCATACACTAGAGTAGCCTACATAGTGCATAGTATACGTGCATACTGTATAATGTGTCATTTGGGACAAAAGTCATGTGTCGCACTAGTAACACTTTCTTTTTTTTGTGGCCGTGTAGCTCCCAGAAGATGCAGCTTCTCATGACGCTATGATGGCTGTGCTGGTAGAGATGGGCTTTGGTGACCGGCCACTAAATCAACGTCTGCTGCAGAAACACAACCGAAACCTGCTGGATGTGGTAAACGAACTGGTGCAGATGACCGACAACGACTGGTACACGACACGCTACTGAGATGCTGGTCAACTCTTTTGTTTCTCGTATATCTGTTTTTTTTTATCTCTTTCTCTCTGCAATCAGCAGCTCATTCCATGATACAGACTCTTTCGTTCCATTTGGGTTGTAAAGATAGTGTGTGTGAATCTGTCTGCTCCAATGTGTAACGGATAATCATTAGAGAAGCAGTTCATCACCATAACTGTGCTTGTTAACGTTTATTGTTAGTGGGCATTAATGTTTTCACAGAGATGATCATGGGTAGCTAATGAACACTAATATGTAATTTATTATTTCCAAACTATCCAAGAAATATGTTATGCTTTTAATTAAAACTTGATTTGAAAGAACAGTGTATTTAACCACAAATTATTCTAATAGGTAAATATGAAAAGTTCTACAGTGTGACTGGATATTTTTCATATTTAAAGAGTGTTCCCAGGTTTTGTAAAAGTGCAATAGATCTGGCTTTGTGTGGACAACCTTAATCAGCAGCCAAGACCAAATCGAGAAACTTTGAGGCTTCTTTAGAGTTTAAAGTAATTAATCATCGTAACATTATTCCTTACTGGAGAAGTCAGGGTTAAGTTTAATGTGTTTTCTTCAGTAATTAAGCTGTTATTAAATTATTATTATTATTTTGAAGATCATTGATTCATTACTAAAAGGTCCACAAAATAGGGCACATACTGCACTTTGTGAATACATTTCCATATCTGATAAACATCATGGCTTGAAGTAGCAATGCATTTGAATAGTTAAATGGATTGAAATGGGCAGTGTAGAGTGTTTTAATTTATGCTTTAAATAGTTAAAGACCGCAAAGGCAATCATGGCATATTTAACTCCAATTTTAAATGTTGAGACGCATCATAGCGCAAGGGAAAAAAACAGCCTACTGTTCATTCCAAAACAAAATCGAATCATGCAAATTATATATTTTGATAATTAAATAGGTCTTGTATTAAGTGTGATGAATGTATCTCAGCACTTTTCTTCAATGGGAGATTTTGAAACTAAATCCCTATAAATCATTGAGCGTCTCCTGATTTGCTCTCACAAGTGGTACAATTTAACTGAACAATCACCTACTTGTTTTTCCAGAGCTAAGGTTCATCTATATGTTTTATCACATTCCTAAGGAAAGCTGTAGTTGGTCTTGAAGCTAGCAGCGATCAGTGGAGGTTCTGGGTGATGTGAATGGTTTGGATCATGTGATTTTGTAAAGCATAATCAGTGGAGACAGATGCGCCTAACTCTGTGTTTGATGCCTGAATGGAGTATTCATAGTGTCCCTGCATCTAATGTATACATCTGTCTGTAATAAATATCCTAATAAGTCTTACTTTTGCTCACTGTCTTCCATAACACCACAAATTCCAAAGTAATGGTATAACTTGCTTTATTTGGGTAAAATCATATTAAACTCACTATCCTTAATCCCCACTCAATGAATATAGGCACTGACATGCGGCTTTTCTTATCTGGGTGATAAGTTAGACCAGGTGTTTTCAAACTAAGGTCCGGGGTCCTCCAGAAGGTCCTAAGGGATCCCCAGAAAATTTCAGAGAGTAAAAAGACAAAGCAAAAATGGATAAAGTCTACCAAATATTCAGTTTCATTTCTAAATGTTTCTCTAATTTCTTGCCTTAAACATCAGCTACTTTCCAGAATTGTATACATTTGCTTTGTATCTTTATCTTGCGACCTTTATCTTGATCACTGGGGTTGTAAGGCAGTATTCTTAACGCAGTACGTAAGTTGCCATCATACATTTATTGTGAAAGATGTTTATACAAATTTTATTGAAAACATTTCTTCAGGTTTATACATACAATATAAAGTATAGCCAATGTATTAATATTGGAAACAATATTTTGCATTTATGTCACAATTTATGTTTTTTCATAAAAATAGATGGAATTTAGGATGGGGGTCCCTCATAAGATTCATCGTATTTAGGGGACATTGGCATCAAAGTTTGATTGTTCATGTGGCTAAAAAAAAAAAAGGTGCAGAAAGTAAAATGTCACATGTTTGGTGTGCTGGAGGTTAAGCGCGCCATCAGCATCTTTTGTTGTTGTTGTTGAGATATTCTAGCAATCCAATGTGGTTTACATTGGGGAATCTTTTTTGTTCATCCATTGCCAAAATTTAATTTGAAAATTTGTTGAATAACAGACAAAAGCGAGTTCAGTGAAACTAAACTGCAAAAGGTCATTTTTATGTATTAAATGAACAACTGTTAATCTGTAAGTTGTTTTTATTTTTATTTTTTAATGAAATAAAGCTAAAATTGTCTCCTTTCAAAATATACAACTATGCACAACTCCAAAGGGTTTAGGAAAAAAACATTTGAGTTCATGAAATTTTCCTGTTTTGGGCTCAAGGGGGTGCAATTCAAGGGGTTAAGAATACAATTCTTTTTAACTATATTTTCTTCTATTCTAACTAAAAAGATAATATTTAATTTCTTATCAATTTCTTTCTTAAGATAAGAATATTTTCTTTTTTTTTATGTTCTTAAGATACATATTTGAATATGTTTCAAGAATTGCACAGTGTTATGAACTTCTTAGGATTTCTCTAAAGAATTTTCGTAGCTTCTTCCTTAAGATGATGTTTGTGAATTCAGCCACTGG
Organism: Gobiocypris rarus; assembly: GCA_023029165.1. NCBI lineage: Eukaryota > Metazoa > Chordata > Actinopteri > Cypriniformes > Gobionidae > Gobiocypris > Gobiocypris rarus. The sequence goes on along the minus strand of CM040934.1, from coordinate 21,053,576 downwards.
TAAGTAGGTATGTGTTCTAAGATGGTTTTCAAGTTTTTTTAGCTGTATAACTGGAGTTTCTTGTTTTGTTCATCCTTTCTGACTGAAAGAAGTTCTTACCAGTCCTGGAGGTACTAACAGATGGAAGAGATCACAATCTATTAATGACAGATTGTGATTGAATGTAGTGAACAGGTTTGATCTGTGTAAAACTTACTTTTCATAAGTCTCCTCTAAATTATATATTTTTTGTGAGAGCACAGCTTTCTTTAGCACAAATCACTGGGAATGGCCTCACTAAGGCCTGCAAGCAATTAAAAAATGTTTTTTTGCATTGTTACTGATATTAAAACTAAAAACTAGAATTTGCACTTTGTAACAGCAGCTGTGTAGCCTCTAGGCTAAAATATGCAACCTGAATAAATGGCAGTTTCAAATCGTGACCACATTACTACCTCAAGTATGCAATTTTTGTTTGCATAATTCAACGGTATGGAGTCAATTATTATGCTTATACTATGATTACCAAACCTCATGACATTGATGGTTTTATTTTTTAAATAATTTGCCGTAGTGATGTTAAACTGTAATGCGGTCAAGACCTACCTGAAACCACTTCAGCTGTGTGTTTACTTGAAAATAATGGCACACCTTAGAACGTTCAACAGCCCTGTAGTATAATTACTTTTATTCTTTATGAAACAAGTGCAATATGTAGCAAAACTTAAGACAAAAAGGCAACAGTTCAAAAGACAGGGCCTATTACACTATAACCAAAATATGTGAAACATTAACAAAGCTGTAGTGTATTTTTGTGGCCGGATCTCTGAAAGTCACTCTTTTCAATATTTCAGACAAAAGCATGTAAGATTCACTGTGTAAAAAAAAAATCATTATCATTGCTAATTATCAATGTCAAGCATAAAAATCTACCGAGACTCGAGTTCCTTAACTTTTAATCAGTTGAACCCCTATAAGAACATACAGTACATTATTTACCCCTTGTGATAATCATTATTTAAAAAATAATCCATTAATTACTGGAAAACATTTTAATTCTCTGTCCCTGTTTTAAGCAATCTAACAAAGTTTAGAGAGAGGTTTATGCTTACAACAAGAAGAAAAAAAGCCCTTAATTCACCAGTTGGGGAAAACCTGCACCTGCACATCCAGCAAAAAAAATAATCTAAAAGTCACTCTTATCAACATTTAAAGGCTGATTTATACTTCTGCGTCGGACCTGCGCCGTAGCCTCTATGGCGTGGGCTACGCGCCTATTTTCATTTAGACTTTTGCATCGTTGTCCGTGGCAGTTACATGTGAAGAGGTAGCATGATACCCCTGAGGGACGGGTTCTGGCAGACCAATCACAGTGCTTGCGGTCTGCGTCGAATCATTACAATTTTGAGGTGCAAGTCAGGAAACGTCGTAGTCTACGCGTGCTACACACAGCCTAACTGGAGTTTCTTGTTTTGTTCCCCGTTTATGACTGAAAGAAGTTCTTAACATTCCTGGAGGTACTAACAGATGGAAGAGATCACGCTTCAGTTCTATTAAATGACAGCTCATGATTAAATGTAGTGAACAGGTTTGAGATAGATTTGTGTATAACTTTTACTTTTCATAGGTCTCCCTTTAAATTATATTTGTTGTGAGAGCACACAGCTTTCTTTAGCTCAAATAACTGGGAGTGGCCTCACTGAGGCCTGCAGGCAATTCAATTATTATTATTTTTTTCATTGCTACTGATACATTCTGGTACTAATGCGTCAAGAATGAAACTAAAACTAAAAGCTGCTACATTATTTGCACTTTGTAAACCCAACTGTTAAACCTCCAGGCTAAAATATGCAAAGCTGCACAAATTCCCATTTTGAAAAGGATGTTTATAGGAGCAAAAATAAAGACAATTTAAATAATGTAATCCCTGAATTTGTACCTGCAAAAGCCCCTAACACTAACACCCCTTCTTAGGCCTGAAAAACAGCTTCTTAGTGAGCATGGACGCAAAGCAAGGCACCTGTTTTTTCCCTATAGCCGAGCGATCCCTGCTGTTTCCAACACTGCGCAAGGAAACTTTCCTGTTGACAAGTGTCAGGATTTCAGTGAACTCCAGCGAGGAACCATAACGTCTCAGGATTTCAGACAGATCCTGAATGTACCACGAGCCATTTACAGTCTCACGGTGAGAGTAATATCCTTTAAAAGAAGAAGAAAACAATTTCTATGAAATCAAGGATGTAAATTCCACCAAAGCTAGTACATAAAAGTACACATTTAGCAAATCTTGGTAAATAAAGCTAAAAGTATTCACACTGACCTTCAGCCACTGAGTAGCACATAAGGAAGTCTGCTCCCGCTGGAAGGGTGTAGAGCACCCCCGCATCTACCACCACGCTATTGACCGCTTGACTGTCCACCACATCCATTGGGGTCACGGGCTCATCATGTTTGTCACCACGACAAGCCTTGTGTTTAAAGAAGTTTACATGAGGCATAAGATCTGGATTAATAAAGCATTATTGTAAATACATTGCAAAACACATTTTGTGGATAAAGGCTAAATTACCTGCAAGATGAAGATCTTGGGTTTCCCTACAAGGCTATGGCACATATCGCCCTTGAACAATTCAGTGATTTCTTGAATTTCAATCTTGTCATCAAAGGCATAGATGTGGCCATTTTCCCCATGACTTAAAAAGATGCAAACGAAACAGTCTGCATCCACATGGTTAGCAGCAGCAGCTGAAATCAACAGAAAATTCTGGATTAAACAGAACCTAAACTCCATTCGGAGAGTGCTGTGACAGGCTGTCGATTATCACAGAAAAACCTTTTGACTTTCCCTCAGGTTATAAAAACACATTGATGCACTTACATGAAATAGAGCTTATTCAACATCTTTCCTTCATTTAGATATGTGGGCAAATGCTTTTGTCTCAGTGCATGCATTTTTTTTAGTTTGGCAGGGTCGCTGCTAGCTTAGCTTAGCATAATGAATGGAATCCTATGTTGCCAGCTAGCATGTCCCGAGTAAAAGTGATCCAAAAAAAAAAAAAAAACCTAATTACTTCTTGTGGCCTGTGTATTCACATACAAATAGAGATGCAGATTAAGACCACGATTAAGACCACGCAACACATGAAATCCCACAACTTCCATCAACATACCAGCTTGAATAAGGGATTTCATGTGTTGTGTGATATTAACTCGTTGTGAATACGCAGGCCACAAGAAGTAATTAGCTGGGGGGTTATTTTTTGTATCACTTTTACACGGGACATGCTAGCTGGCAACATAGGATTCCATTCATTATGCTAAGCTAAGCTAGCGGCGACCCTGCCAAACTGAAACAATGCATGCACTGAGACAAAAATGCATTTGCCCACATATCTAAATGTAGGAAAGAATTTGAATAAGCCCTATTTCTAAAAAAGTGGAGTGTTCCTATAATGGATTTTTTATTTATTTTTATAAATAAACATTAAAACAATTTTTAAGAAGTAAAGTCTTAAGTAAATCTTTAATCAAAGGGGTTCCAAAGATTCTGCTGATAAGCCTATGTATTTAACCTGGAATATTTAAGTTTGGCTCACATTTCTCAAAACATGCCTGAAAGAGAAAATATTGAGGTACCTTCTTTGATTATGGCTAAAACGTCATCCCGTTTGTAATCATCATAAGCCTTTACTTCAAAATCCAGCTCTTGAAATCTGACAGATATGAAAGAAAATGAACTAATAATGTTATTTGTTGTTCTGTTACTTTAATCCAAGACAAGAAAGATTGATTGATGAAGAAAGTAGTTATCTTGTTTTGCCAAATACCTTCTAACAAGATTCTGCTTGTCTGCATTTGTGCCAGAACGGCTGTTCAACATGAGCTGCCAGAAGAAACGTTCGTGGTTAAAGATCAGAGCCACTCCGCGCTTCTTGTGATTCATCTTATACTCCTCGTTAGGGTCCAGACTAAATACACTGACAAATGATATACAGAATTATACATTTAAAATGAGAAATATAAATAATTGAGAGTTGCTTAAACTCGGAAGTGTACAATTGTGGTTACAATGCATCTTCAATAAGGTGTTACCTCTGATTAAAGCTATCAGTCTCTGTTATGCTTTCTCTGACTGAAAGACAAAATCATAATCAACACAAACACTAACATTTGGTTTGCAAAGCAAGCATATGAAAATGTTCAGAGGATGAATTCATGCCACAAAGATTTAAACCACTTAGACAAAAATATTGGGCTAACTGTGGTCCAATGTGTGTATTATAGAAAGAAGATCTAAAGTTCAGTGAACATACACTGAGGTCAAGCCTGTATTGTGTATTGAGCACCTGGACAGGCTGGATTTCAATGGCTTTACAAACAGGTTGTCAAGCATAGCAGAATGAACATAAGCAAATGCAATATTTACACTCTACACACTCTCTGTTTTCCTAATTCTGATACTCGAGTCATACACGAGTTATAAACAAGTTTCAGTTCTACCTGTCGGTCCTGCTAAAGCGCTGTCCTTCTCCACAGCTACTAAAAACAACACAGAAACATTTGTAAGCACTGGGACTTGAACGGTAAGTATGAATTCAGGTCGGCTATTCGACGATAATAACTGTTAGTCCGGTTGAAAATCATGTATCCGTGTACACCGCTGCATGATCATGAAATCTTATGATTCATGTTTAGACAAATACTAAATAAGTTACTTCAGGTGTTGGAATAAGGAAATGAAACCTTCTCATGAACAACATTCACTGTGTACAAATATTGAAGTTATTTTCTTCCAGAGTAACCAGATAGAAACCTTACCGGAGTCATCGCTCTTGACTTGACTTGCCATCGCTGATTCTGCGGAGCGATTTTTTGTGAAATTGATGAGAGTTTAACGTGAAACTAACGACAGCAAAAACAGCCGTGACTAGTCACTGGAGACCGAACACAACAGTTAACCTATCACAGGGGCAGGGCACTAAAATGTTAACCAATCACTGGCCACTTCAGCATTACCCAATCACGGGTCGCTAAAATGTTAACAGGCGGTCTGTCGCGGTCGAACCTTTGGTCGGACTGGTTGGACTCGGTTAAGTTGGTTACAACTTCCGCTTTGATTTCTTTCTTTCTTTCTTTCTTTCTTTCTTTCTTTCTTTCTTTCTTTCTTTCTTTCACAAAAATATGTCATTGCAACCTATTCACACCTAGCTATGGGCTATATTATTATATTATATTATATTATATTAAGCCATATTATTTTAGATTCCCTTTCGAGAGTACTCTCGTGTGCGTTTGCTAACGCTACGGGAATTCCTTTCCTCGAGATATTGAAGCAAAATTTTTATCCTAAAAATTACCATATAACACGCAGTGCAGCTGCACAGCTCTCAGCAGGAAGCTGCTGCGTGCTGATTGGCTGTGCCGCTGCAACTGCAGCAACCTATGGCGAGACCGCTGGGCGGGACGGACCAATCGGGTCCTCTATATTCCCGCCACAAGGGGCAACAGAATTTGCATAGCCAAGGGTACATAACTCCCTGTCTCGCTAGGTTAGTCAGATTAATTCTTCTTCAGCGACTCACCTCGCTGAGCTCTGGATCGAAGCCTGCCGTCGACACGCACCCAGCGGAACTCTGCAGCCTGAGGGCGTGGAATCTCCGCCTGCTGCGCCATCCGGCATATATCCTTTTACCATTACTATGTCTCATTCTTGTGCCTCGTGCAGAGGTTTTATTGCGGACGAGGATCGACACATCATCTGCGCATCATGTCTCGGACGAGACCACGCGCGCGAGCTGCACTCAACCAGGCGGCTGCCGGTGCGGCGAACTGGCGCTGCAGACCGCCGGGCTCGGCTCGCCAGTTTCGACCGAATCCGTCCTTGCTCTCAGCCTCTCGAGCCACGGAAAGAAACGTCGCGACCAGAGGCCCCGGGCGCTCTGGCGAGCACACGCCGGTCATTTCCCGCGTGCCTCGCCATCGCCTGTCATGTTCGTCGAGAACAGCACAGCTCCCCTCGTTTGGCGGCTGCTGTTTCCTTGGCGGACAGGAGGAGGAAGAGGAGGATGACAGCCTTTCTCTTGCTGCATCCGAAAGCGGGTGGTCGGATACCGTCTCGGAGCACGCCACTTCGACGCGGACTGCCAGCGGCGGCAAAACCTCGGTGGGCGCTGAGCTCATACGCCTGCTCACCAAGGCCGTGGGCGACCTCGGCATTGACTGGTCTCAACCGAGGAGCCCACGAGAAGCAGACTTGACGAGTGGTTTTTCGAGAACCGTCGCCAACCAACCGCTCAAAAACCCGCTCCTTCTTTCCGGAAGTCCACGAGGAACTAACCAAGTCGTGGAAGGCGCCATTTTCTTCTCGCGCCAAGTCCTCCTTTTCTTCAGCGCTCTCGGTGGTCGATGGCGCTCAGAAAGAGGATATCAAGCCCTTCCTCCCCTCGAGGAAGCCGTCGCGCACACCTTTGCCCGCCCTCCGCCAGAGGATGGCAGTCTAAGGCTGTGCACCCTTCCAAAGCCTGCCGCACTACTTCCAACCTCGCCGGTCGAGCATACGCCTCCGCCCGGCCAGGCGCTTCAGCGCTTCACTCTATGGCGGTGCTTCAAGTCTTCCAGGCCAAACTCCTCCGTTCCTTGGATGAGTCTGTCCCGGATAACGAGGTTCTGAGGATCTGCGGCGCCACTGACTTGGCCCTGCGTGCCACAAAGGCCAACGCCCAGGCGATCGGCAGATGTATGGCCAACTTGACGGTATTGGAGCGCCATTTGTGGCTTACCTATCCGAGATGAAAGACTCGGACAAGACTGCTTTCCTGGACGCGCCCATGTCGCCTTCAGGACTATTCGGTCCCTCCGTGGTTGGATTCACGAACGCTTCACTGAGGCACAAAAGGCTTCACAGGCAATGCGACATTTCCTGCCCAAGCGTTCCAGCTCCTCTACTAGCCGCCATGCTAAAGCTAGACCGGCCCAGCCCACCAAGGCGGCGCAGCCAGCTCAACAGCCTCGCGGGCTTCAAGCCCGGACAGCGCTCCCGCTCTACGAGCCGCAGCAAACCTCCGGAGCGTCAGGTCCCCGACCCAGCAATGTGTCGAAACCTGAGCCGCCGAAGCTGTCCTAGCCAGAGGCACGAAGAGAGGTTGGATAATGCCCGCCGGCCGGTTTACCACCTCGCTCTCTTCAAAAGCGTTCCCTAGCTCCCTTCAATCAGGTGGCTGGGAACATCACATACACAGTCAACGAGCCCGCAAGCAAACGCGCTCGCCTGTACACAAACGCCGTTTTTACGGCGACCCACATGGGTCACGAAAAGAGTTTTTTCTCTGTAGGCAGTGTGCCAGCAATAAAGCATGTACCCCTACACTCAATCACTCCCCCATGTTCCCCAGCTTCCCTGCACTCAGGTGGCTGGAAACACTATCCTCACAGACGCAGCCCGTGCTCAAACGCGCTCGCCTGTACACAAGCACCTATATTCTATGTCCCCCAGCCCCCTGTACTCAGGCGGCGGGAAACAATTACCTCATAAGTGCCACTCTAACGCAACATTATCGGGCCACCGAGTCCCTGTTACTCAGCGACTCGACCCACAAATTAATCCAGCCCCTGTCTTCGAAGGCCGAGGCCTGGCAGGCCATCCCCGGCATTTCAAAATGGGTGTTGAACATAATAAAACAAGATTACTCGCTACAGTTTGCTCGCAGACCACCGCGCTTTCGCGCCGTGGAGAGAGACAACGGTGAAGCGACACAAGTCACGTGCTTCGAACCGAGATATCAAAACTGTTAATAAAAGGGGCGGTGGAAGCCGTGCAACCCTCACAGAGCGAGTCGGGCTTTTACAGTCGCTACTTCCTTGTACCAAAAAAGGACGGTGGTCTCAGACCCATCCTAGACCTCAGACACCTGAACAAAGCCCTTATGAAGCGCCCGTTCAGAATGTTGAGAACAAAACAAATCCTCGCGCACGTTCGCCCGGGAGATTGGTTTTTCACTGTGGATCTAGAGGATGCCTATTTCCACATACAGATAGCCCCTCATCACAGGCCATTCTTGAGATTCGCCTTCGAGGGGAAAGTATACCAATACAGGGTGCTACCCTTTGGTCTATCTCTGGCCCCCCGCACGTTCTGAAGTGCATGGAAGCGGCGCTAACCCCGCTGAGGCTTCGGGGAATGAGAATTCTCAATTATCTCGACGACTGGCTCATAATAGCTCAGTCAGAGATACAGTTATTAAACCACAGATCTTGGCTTCTCAACCATTTGAAATGTTTGGGCCTCAGAATCAACGTGGCAAAGAGCTCATTGTCTCCCACACAGAACATTTCGTTTCTGGGAACAGTATCGGACTCACTGCAGATGAACGCGCGGCTGACGTCACAGCGCGCTCACGAATGGCCCAATCTTCCTCTTTATGCTTTTCCCCCAGTCTCAATGTTACCTCAGGTTATAGAGAGGATCTGGGAGAGCAACTGCGCTGTGCTTTTAATAGCCCCGCTTTGGAGAAATCAACCATGGTTCTCACTGCTAAGTCAGATGTCAGATACTGCTCCGTGGCCGATTCCGCTGAGAAGAGACCTCCTCATGCAGGCGAAACGGCAGATCTGGCATCCCCGTCCCGATCTATGGGCGCTTCATGTCTGGCCCATCAACGGGTACATGAGAACCTCTCTGAAAATGTATTAAACACTATTGCTGAAGCTAGAGCCCCCGCGACCAGGCGGCTCTATTCAGGCAAATGGGCAGTCTTTTCAGACTGGTGTAAACACGGACCCTGACCCCACACAATTGTGAAGTGTCAGAGGTGCTCATTTTTTTACAAGAGCTGTTGGACGCGGGTCGTTCCCCCTCCACGCTCAAAGTTTATGTGGCCGCTATAGCAGCGCACCACATTCAAGTGAACGGACTGTCACTGGGAAAGAACGATCTTATCGTGCGCTTCCTTAAAGGGGCTAGAAGGCTTCACCCACCTCGCCCCCCTTCAGTTCCTATATGGGACTTGTCTACAGTCCTGGATGCCATGAAAGGTTCTAAATTCGAGCCTCTGCATTCGGTGAGCTTAAAGCTCCTGTCACTAAAGACCGCTTTTCTGCTGGCGATTGCATCAGTTAAGCGGGTGGGTGATCTGCACGCGCTCTCTGTGAGCGCCTCTTGTCTGGAATTTGGGCCAAACGATTCTAAAGTCGTCCTCAAACCAAGGCATGGATACGTACCTAAAGTGCTTTCAACTCCGTTCAGAGCACAGGTCATTTCACTTTCAGCACTTTCATCATCGTTAGATGAAGAGGATGCTAATTTGCTCTGTCCTGTCAGAGCGCTGAGAATTTACATAGAGCGTTCTGCTGTTTTCAGGCACACTGAACAGCTCTTTGTGTGCTGGCGGCGCGCACCCATGGTCACTTCCCGGTTTCAGATCTTGTCACGTTGGATAGTGGATGCTATCTCACTGGCTTATGAGTCTAAAAATCTCAGCTGCCCTTTAGGCGTCAAAGCCCATTCGACTAGAGGCATGGCCTCTTCGTGGGCTTGGTCTACTGGCATTTCTTTGAATGATATCTGTGCGGCAGGCTGGGCCTCACCGTCCACTTTTATCAGGTTTTATAATTTAGAGGTTCCTGCCCTACAGGCTGGGCTTCTTGCTGTGTAAATACATCTGACCCATTAAGGCTCGGTATTCTGGCCTGGGTAAAGTATTTGTATAAGTCATAAGCACTCCTTATGACTCAGTTATCTGGTCATTCACTATTCATGACCTGACTATGTCTGGTCTACTCATATATAGATATATATATATATATATATATATATATATATATATATACATATAAATATATATTGTATCTTATGTGTTACTTCATTAAATGGCCCGACTCAGGTCTGGCTTATATTGGACTTCATGATACCATGTTACGGCCCACTTAGGTCGGCTGGGGTATGATGTCTCCGGGCTTCAGAGCCGTTAAGCAAGCACGGCGTTTTGCATTGGTTCCCCGTAGCGTTAGCAAACGCAATACGAGAGTACTCTCGAAAGGGAACGCTTCGGTTACTAACGTAACCTCGGTTCCCTGAGAAGAGGGAACGAGTATTGCGTTTGCTTGCCGTGCTTTGCTTTCTCAGGAGTCGCTTCAGTCGATTAACCTGACTAACCTAGCGAGACAGGGAGTTATGTACCCTTGGCTATGCAAATTCTGTTGCCCCTTGTGGCGGGAATATAGAGGACCCGATTGGTCCGTCCGCCCAGCGGTCTCGCCATAGGTTGCTGCAGTTGCAGCGGCACAGCCAATCAGCACGCAGCAGCTTCCTGCTGAGAGCTGTGCAGCTGCACTGCGTGTTATATGGTAATTTTTAGGATAAAAATTTTGCTTCAATATCTCGAGGAAAGGAATTCCCCATAGCGTTAGCAAACGCAATACTCGTTCCCTCTTCTCAGGGAACCGAGGTTACGTTAGTAACCGAAGCGTTATGCCATATTATATTATTTTAATTATCATATCAATTATTATATTATATATTATATTAATTGTTATAAGTCACCTTTATTTATACATAGCGTTTTTTTGTTTGTTTTTTTGTTTTACAGCTGTAGGCCTACAGTGATAACAGGAAAACAATGCAACAATGTTTTGGCTGTACAGCAGCACTCAAAGGAAACAGTGTCATTGTTCAGCTTAAGTAAGTTCAGCGATGATTCATTTCCGTTATAAAAATCATTAGTTATTCATTTAATTTATTTATCTATACAGCAACTACGGAGAAAACATGATGTCGTCGTCCAGCTCAGTTCAGTTCTCATACAATGGTGTCAGTGCAGTCGATTCATTATTATTGTTGAATATTAAGTGTCCCCGCCTAGCAAGCCAGAGGTGGCAGTGGCAAGGAACCTAAAACGCCATGAGGTGACAGAATGGAGATGAAAAAACCTTGGGAGAAACCAGGCTAAGTCAGGGGGCCAGTTCTGCTGGCCAACACAATTAACATATGATTATGACAAAGATGAATTAATGACATAAAGAAGAGGATCTATGACCTCTGGAAGCATCTCTTTCTGTAGCTAAGATGGTATAGGGTCTAACATGCATGATGTTGATTTTGATGAATTAGCGAGTTTAGACATTTCTTCCTCTCCTATAGCAGTGAATAAATGGAATTTTTCCTCAGGGACACTGCAATTCACTGTCTAATGCTATACTGTATAGATTGTTGTATGGTTATACTTTTCTCTCTAATTTTTATTTTTCTTACACAAAAAGAAGTTCATGAAGTCATTACTGCTGTGCTGTTTAAAGGAATGTTCTCTATAGAGGTAAATAACTTCTAACAAAACAAGACTGAAAATGAACAAAAAACATTGAACCCTACATTCTGTCCAATTTCAGCCTATGCAATGTATAGTGAGTTTATCAACACTTGACAGGTTCATCAAGAAAGTATTTCAGAAAGTGTAATAAAGTACAATAAAAAATAATACAAAAAGCACTCTAAAAATATTATGTATGATTATATTATTGGTACAGCCTATAAAAACAAATTTTGTTTTTGTGTAAATGTCCATTTTAGTTAAATTGGCATAATTTAAAGAAATTAAATAAAATAAAAAATAATGAAAAACAAAACAATTATTATGAAGTAATGCATTTTAAACATTTGCTAATTATTTAATTTTTCTGAAAGGCTTCAAAGAAAGCCAGGTAACCACATTTGCAACTTATGAACCATTTTGCAGTTTTTACTGAAGATCCTAATAATTGAACATATTACACTATTTAGCTCTGACAAATTGATTCATTATTTACAGTCCCCCTGCAGTACCTCAGTGGCCTAAATGGGTTTAGAGCACAGACTGAAAACTGGCAACAAAACTGAAAATGAAAGAGCACTTAAACTCCTACTAGTAGTAGTACTAAAAAACACCCTGTTGAGTTAGTTAATATTTATTTTATTTTTTTACATTTTACTCATAAAATAGCATATCTCGTTATTGTATTATTTGAAAACAATCCTCATTAGTAAAAAGTCAGTGAGACAAACGAGATGTCAACTAGACTCGGCTGACATATTTAATCTGTTTGGAGTTTTTAGCATTTTGGGTTCACTCAGTGGGCCTATTTATAGCTTTCATAAAGGTTATCATCAGATTTGTCTACCACACTTTTATTCTCTGTAACATTCATATTGACATAGTCCTCATCAGAGTCATCTGTGTCCACATTGACATAGTCCTGTTCAGAATGGTCAGAGTCTATACTAATATAGTCCTGTTCAGAATCATCATGATCCAGGTTTTCATCAAACTGTACATTTTCGTAATCAGCTTCATCATCTTCATTTTTGTTGTCATAAGATCCACCTGCATACGTATTAGCTGCACCTAGAAACATTGCCAGATAAAGGGATATACAGTAATTATTAAAGGAATTGATAATAAATTGATAAAAAAAAATAATTTTCATTTTTTTAATGAAATTCTACAATACCTTTTTTAAAAGAGCACTTAAAATGAGTTTCCTTATTCCTTTGCTTTTGTCTTCTCTTGACCAGGAGGATGATTATGAGGACAGACAATAAGAGCAGCGCAGCTGACACCGAAGCACCAATGACAGGAAGCAGGGAGGCTGAGACAGACACACGGTTTTGAGTTAAACTTTCATTACCAGCAGTCCAGCTTGTTTTTAGACTCTTACACATCAATACCTGTGACAGTAATGACCAGCAGTTCAGAGGCAGATGAACGGAAGGTGCGTGAGGACAAACTGACTTCATAAACACAGCTGTAGTTTCCCTCGTGTGAATAATCTGCTTCAGGAAAAGAGAAGGAGGCAGAGAGATCGACAGCTGACTGAATGCTGGTAATATCTGATTCCCTAAACAGGTAGAAGGAGCCTCCAGGATACTGAGATTCAGTGGAACAGATGATAGTGAAACTGTGGCCCCTGGTGATCACTGCCCCCTGAGGTCCCAACTCAAACCATCCACCAGGAGCAATGTGGGGAATGCTGGGCTGCTGCAAGTGCACTAGAAAACAAAAATCATGCATGAAGCATTAAATTCAATCTGCTTTAAACAAACAAAAAAATGGCATCAAAAACTTCACAGGATCAAAAATCAGCAGCACAAACACAAAAATAAGACATCAATACAGAATGAAATCACTTTCATGCAACGAACAGGGACGTGCAGAGAGTTCTTCAGAGGCAGGGGCTCAAATAGAAAAAAAGGGGCAACATCTCAAAAATAATAGGCCTAATAATAAATAAACACACACACACACACACACATATATATATATATATATATATATATATATATATATATATATATATATATATATATATATATATATATGTATGTGTGTGTGTGCGTGTGAAAAGTTTAGGTACTACATTTTAACTTTTGTTTTTGCAAGAAGTCTCTTATTCTCATCAAGCCTACATTAATTTAATCAAAAATACAGAAAAAACAGTAGCCTAATATTGTGAGTTATTATCACAAGTTCTATTTAACATTTTTACATCAAATCTATGATTTGTGAAGGGTCATGTGACCCTGAAGACTGGAGTAATGATGATAAATTCAGCTTTAATCACATATACATTTTATTTTAAAGTATATTAAAAAAAGAAAACCATTATTATAATAATATCTCACAATATTGCTGTTTTTGATCAAAAAAATGCAGGCTTGATGAGCATAAGATACTTCTTTCATAATGCTGCATAATTATCAAAAATGGTAATATAATAAAGTCCTTTCACGCCACCATTTCACATAATTGGCCTGTAGGTGCCGTTGGCACTTGGGCTTCATTAACTTTGATAGTTTCATCAAATAGTAAACGTGTATCAATATACATAAATACAAGTGAGTTTAACACTACTTACTTTAATGCGACTTTAGGTGCTGCATGGTTTTGTGCAGTGCTTTATTTGTTGTCAGTTAACATCCATTTTGTCAGCGATGCAATTTGATTTATAAAATGAGACAAACCTCATGAAATCGTTCCAGAAACGTTAGTTCGTCTGTCCATGTATTTTTCAACCGATATGAATTAGAACAGAAAATTACCTCTCCACTTCACATTGTATAATGGAATCTGAACTTTGCCAGATCACGATTGGTTAGTGTATAATACATGAAAAACGGGCATTGACGAATTATGTAAAATTTTAAAACATATAATATATGGATTTATAAATCAACACATTGGCTTTGATTATTGATGAAAAAAAAAAAGTTTGGTTTGTTTGGGGGAATGCTTTTCTCCCGTAAAGCCACAGACACTCTCTGAAAGAACCATATATGGCTCGAGAGCCGTTTCCGAACAGACTGAGGAAAACCAGCAAGTAAAACGCACACAACGCCTCAGACAGACTGATATGAAAAAAACATTGATATTTGTCTAAGATGGGCACTTTTGATTAATTTTGAAAAAGGGACAAAAATAAGACATCAATACAGAATGAATTCACTTTCATGCAACTAATGTATTTATATGATGTAAGCAATAAGACAAGATTAAACACACTCACCCACAGTGACTTTAACAGTGTTACTCGAAGGCGACTTTATATTGCCGTTTTGGTAGGAGTAATCACAGCTGTAGCTGCCCTGATGAGATACGCCTACATTACCAAGGTCAAAAGTCACACTAGATGCATGTTTCTGGGAGTATATAGATGGTCCGTTAATGAAGAGGTGGAATTCAGCATTAGCATTGCATCTTGGTTTAGGTGTTCTGCATCTGAACTGAATGTTTTCTCCAGGAGAAACAACTGCATGTGTGGAGATCAGGGAGAGAGTGGGCTTCTGCAGGGCACCTGCAAAATAAACATTAACCTATTTAAAAAGGCATGTTAAGATGTGATGAAAATCATGAAATACATGAAGCTTCATGTCATTTCTATTGTTAATTTCTCCAGAATTAATGTCAAGATGCTAAAGATTTGACTTGCCTGAACAAACAACACCAGAATCTTCACCATGATTACAGTTGTTAGTTCCTAGTTCACTGTGTGAACATTGTGTGAGGGCTCCTTCACCTCCAGAACATCCAACATCATCCAGCCAGATCGATCCACTGCCTTGACCAAAGGCGGCACTTTGAGGTGCACTGATGGCTGAGCCACACTGTAACTGTCTGCACACCACAGCAGCATCATTCATGCCCCAGTCATCATCACACACGGTTCCCCACTGGCCATTATAATGGATCTCCACTCTTCCACAGCATGAATCAAACCCACTGACCAATCTTACGTCTGGTAGCTTGTCTTAAAAATAGAAGTACTAAGGATTAAAAACGTCATTATTTTTCTTCTTCGTCTAAATAATTTTTGTTTGGGCAAACACTGAGGTGTTTTTTTATTTTTTTTATCATTGTGATATTGTTTTCATCGCAAACAAGAGGTACATTTTTGTAATAAAGGCTTTTAAAAATGTACTTGTAAGAAAAGTACCAAAGTAATTTTTTTTTTTAAAGAAAATACTACATAAAAATACAAAGGTGCATGCAGCAAAATAAATCTACATTTACCTTGTAAGCAGACAACACTTGCATCTTCTTGATGACGGCAGTTATGTACTCCAAAACCATTATGTGAGCACTGTGTGAGGGATGATTCATTTCCTGAACATTTCACTTCATCCAACCAGATCGGACCACTTCCGAGGCCAAACTTAGCCTGGGAGTTTGCACTAGCAGTTCCTCCACATCCCAACTGTTTGCACACCACAGAAGCATCTTTAATGTCCCAGGAATCATCACACACTGTTCCCCACGTGCCATTATAAAGGATCTCAACTCTCCCAGAGCAGCCGTTATTACCATTCACCAGCCTGATACTATATCCACCTAAAAAATCCATTATAATACAAACATCTTGTAACATGCGAAACTTGCAGGCTAGCCAAAACTAATTTTAAAAGAGTCTGTTACTTACCAGTTCCAGAAATTAGAGCACTGACTGTTAAGGTGAAAAATAGCATCATTTGTAGAACATTGTAGACTTACAACTGGTTTTTATGATTGATAGGCAAATTCATGTTAATAAGGACACATTTCCCCAGTCATCTCAATGGCAAAAAGTGTACCAATTAAACTGAATCCATGATAGATAATAATTTAAATAAAAACTTTGTTGCATATAAATGATAATTATGTTAGAATGTTGTTTATGTAAATATACAGTAAACACTGAATTAGTGCATGTATGCCAAAGCAGAACTGCTGTGACTGGCAGGAAAGGCCCATTATGACTGGAAGTAGTTCTTCCTCTTAATGAAACACTCTGGGTGTTAAAATAATGACTGCATTCACGTACAAAACAAAGGAATGTATATTTCTGCCTGAGCCCCGTTATATAATTTTTGTTCATTTAATAGGTTATTTTCATGAGCAGTCAGTGACAGTGAATTTCAATCAAATTTATGTTGGTCAATCAAAAATGAATGACAAAGAAACAGCAAGTAACAATTGAAACAAACATGAATGTTTAAAGTAGAAAGACTGAAATAGCTTTCTTGTTAAACATACTCCAATAATCTTTGTTTTATTTACAACTGCAAAAACTATATATATATTTTTTAAGTACATAAGCTACTAGTTTCAGAAAGAACAAGTGGTAAAGACAATGATAAAACCTGAGTGATGAAAATATATGACACCCCCAACATCTTACACAGTTAATAAACTTTAACTAAAGTGTTTAAAGGATGAAATACTATTGTAATATTAATATTGTGACATACATGAATCCGTCTTGAAATTGTAATCTTTAAACTCCATCTATAATAAGAAAATGGGAAATGCAAAGACTGAAAATTGAATTTACCCAATATCAAAGTGAGAAGAGAAGGTCTTGGCATCATTGTGTTGTTTCAAAATGCACTTAAGATGTGTATGTAAGATGTCTCTGCTTCTATCAAGACATAAAAAAACAAAACTGCAGTCACTTCCTCTTTTAGCCATAAAACCCTGTTCTTAACCCAGCCTATTCCGAAAATGTCTATTCACCAATTTTGCCTTTAAGACATTCCAAAACAGATGTTCACAATTACATGACAAGCTAAGCAGAATATATGTTCTCTTACCTAAAATGACCTACTCCCCGCAAGCAATTTTGCGTTTAAAAGACTTCTAATAGTCGTCTAAACAAGGACTATATCATTTATATCAATATAGTCTGATGTCACATTAAAATAAATTATTTTTTATTGTGTATCACCATTAAGCCTAAAAACAGAGGTACAAGATATCTGGTCAATATTTGTCACCCATACCTCTAATGAGACCACCCCTCTTCATTTTGAATTCGGACATGAGGGAATTTTTGAAAACCCTAAAATATAATACACATTAAGGTTAACAATTTCGGATAAATACTGGCTTTTTTTAATTTCTGATTTGCTTTTTAACAACATAAAAAGACTTATTGAGTACTGACACCACAATGTTTGTTTAAAGTTGTTTTGTAGGCTTTACCTGTCTTCTGGCACTGTCTTTAAGGTTTCTTCCTCCAATTTTACACAACTTTGACACCTGAATAACACATGCCAATGTCAGTACTTGGCAGGTAGTATTACAGTATACACTGCAGTGTAGTGTTTACCAACCTTAAACGTTGATGCCCATTGCCCAGCAAGTTTTCTATCACCCTATCAAACTCTTTATTCCAGCAGACTGAAGGCCCGCACCTCAAGACTGAGAAATAGCTTCTTCCCTAGAGTTAGTCCGTCAATCTTCTTCCCTTACAATCTGTCTCTGCCTCCATAATTGTCTGGCACAATTTACATAATTACAACACAGTGATAGGCTAGCTGCTGTAACTGAATATATACGTTTTTCAATATATAAGCTTTTACAGTTACAGTACAGTCAGGGTAAGAAATGTATCATTATTCCAAATAATAAAAGTCAGCGGTAAAGTAAATATTTAGCCTCGATTTAAAAGAATTAAGAGTTGCAGCAGACCAGTTTTCTGGGGGTTTGTTCCAGAGATATGATGCATAAAAAAACTGAACACTGCTTCTCCCGAATGAGTGAATACGATATTATTTGTATTGGCTAGCAGTCTACACATAGCCCGTCCAATTCAGAGCTAAATCGTGGCCACACACAGCCTATGCATAGAACACGTGAAAGAAATTAAATCAAACACCTTATAATCACTGTTGACTTTGCTTACATGATGAAATATCATACATCTCACAAGTTATTTAGGCAAAAATAACATGTAACCAAATTCAAGGTTATTTTGGATAAAAGTGGGTTAGGGCTACTAATACCCGGACTATATCAGGTCTATAGATAACTGAGACTTGCTGGGCTTGAACTCATTCATCACTTACTATCATAAACTAAGCTAGTAATCAGATTACTATCTGATTTTAAAGCTGTACAAAAGCACAACTACAAGGATGCCAAAGAATATGAATTTAAGAGGTAACTTAGTTCCTAGCTGAGATCTCAAAATCTGAGATCTCAGATTTGAGATCTCAAAATCTGAGATCTCAAAATCTGAGAAATGTAAACTCATATTTCCTACTGACACACTACAGTAAGATATAAATAACTGGCTTAAAAATTTTTTCGTGTGAAAATACCAATGTGCCTAAGACTTTTGTCCAGTACTGTATATATATATAAGGTTTATAGGAACACCTGTTCAATTTCTCATTAATCGAATTATCTACTCAACCAATCACATGGCAGTTGTTTCAATGCATTTAGGGGTGTGGTTCTGGTCAAGACAATCTCCTGAACTCCAAACTGAATGTCAGAATGGCAAAGAAAGGTGATTTAAGCAATTTTGAGCGTGGCATGGTTGTTGGTGCCAGACGGGCTGGTCTGAGTTTTTTACAATCTGCTCAGTTACTGGGATTTTCATGCACAACCATTTCTAGGGTTTACAAAGAATGGTGTGAAAAGGGAAAAACATCCAGTATGTGGCAGTCCTGTGGGCGAAAATGCCTTGTTGATGCTAGAGGTCAGATGAGAATGGGCCGACTGACCGAGGTATTCAGCAAAACATTTGTGAAGCCACAACACGCACAGCCTTGAGGCGGATGGGCTACAACAGCAGAAGACCCCAACGGGTACCAATCATCTCCACTACAAATAGGAAAAAGAGGCTACAATTTGCGAGCTCACTAAAATTGGACAGTTGAAGAAGAATGTTGCCTGGTCTGATAAGGTCTCGATTTCTGTTGAGACATCAGATGGTAGAGTCAGAATTTGGTGTAAATGAGAACATGGATCCATCATGCCTTGTTACTACTGTGCAGGCTGGTGGTGGTGGTGTAATGGTGTGGGGGGTGTTTTCTTGGCACACTTTAGGCCTCTTATTGCCAATTGGGCATTGTTTAAATGCCACGGCCTACCTGAGCATTGTTTCTGACCATGTCCATCCCTTTATGACCACCATGTACCCATCCTCTGATGGCTACTTCCAGCAGGATAATGCACCATGTCACAAAGCTCAAATAATTTCAAATTGGTTTCTTGAACATGACAATGAGTTCACTGAACTAAAATGGCCCCCAGTCTCAACCCAATAGAGCATCTTTGGGATGTGGTGGTGGAACGGGAGCTTCGTGCCCTGGATGTGCATCCAACAAATCTCCATGAACTGCAAGATTATGGGCCAACATTTCTAAAGAATGCTTTCAGCACCTTGTTGAATCAATGCCACGTAGAATACGGGAGTTCTGAAGGCGAAAGGGGGTCAAACACAGTATTAGTATGGTGTTCCTAATAATCCTTTAGGTGAGTGTATATATATATATAATAGAAATGGCACGACTGCATCTTCAAAATCTCAAATTATCTCTGCAAAGAAATTAGCTGTTTAGCTACATGTGAGAGAACTGATTAGTGTGATTTTGCAGGATCCAGAGAAGAGCTCTGTTCTCAGAAAAGAAAAGTTAACAAACTGATAAAGCTGTGAAGCGAATCTAAAAAGTGTGAAACATGGTATCAGCATTTCCTTGTATATACACAGAACAACTGAACTTACACTGTATTTGCGATCTGCAGTAATTTTATAACATGACTATATATTAATAGGAAACCTAAATAATTATTGTGCAGAACACAAGCATGTATTCGACTATGAACTATATTTTAATTTAAATGAATGATTTATTTAACCAGTGAGCATCATGATAGAAAGTAGACAGCACACAGTAACAGTAACTTATTAGCGGTTGACACAAGCAACAACTGAGAGAGGAAGACATGCAGCAGAGCGGTAGTGGTTAAATACACTGTATTTGCACTGTCACACTGTAAATTGATACAGCTAGGCTATTCTCTCTCTCTCTCCTCCTTATTGGTTGCTTAAGAGAACACACCATTCTGACAAAAATCTGTCAAAGAACTGTATTATTCACAATTGCTTGTGCCACCATTTTCAGTGAAGTAAACAAAATCAGCAGTATAAATCAGCTGTACATAGAAAATTAAGTTTAGTTTACTTCAGTTAAAGAAATGGAGTATAATTGGAGTAAAGCCATCATTTTCAGTGAAGTAGACAAACAGATGCTTTGTTATAAATAAAGTAACAAGTATGGCTAAAGACAAGTCTGCAGCAGCCATATTTTAACATAAGCCACAATTTAAATAATGTTTCCTTAGTCATTGCTCCCTTCATTTACAACAAATAAATCATAATGGACATTGTTTGTAAGATGAATTAATTCACTGCTAACTATGCTTGCTCATTGTGCGGCAACTTCTGTCTTTCATTCTGTCTGTTTTTCATCAGGAATATTGTATAGGGTTCAGTGCTGTTACTATTCAGAAGTGTAAATAAGTAAGTATAGGTATAAATTAAAAAAAAAAAAAAAATCTGAAATACATTTCATCAAATAACTTTCATAAGTCTTCATAGTTATTGTCCAGTGTACTTATGAGTTCTGTATTGACATAGTCCTGTTCTGAATCGTCTATTTCTACATTGACATAGTCCTGTTCTGAATCGTCTGTTTCTATATTGACATAGTCCTGTTCAGAGTCATCCTGATCTACATTTACATAGTCTTGTTTAGAGTCAGAGTTGGCATCTTCATGATCTCCATCATCCATATCTACAGTCTCGTAGTCATCATCAGCATTCTCTTCATTTTGGAGCACATTTAGCATATTAACAGCATCTTGGGAGAACATTAAAATAGGTGTTATAATAGTATAACTCCCAAATTAAACGTAAAGAAAATCATGGAAATCATTCTTACCATTTGAACATCTTATCTGGATTTTCCTCTGCTTTTTTCTCTTCCTTACCAGGAAAATAATCAGCAGTGTAGACGATAAGAGCAGTACAGCTGATACCACAGCACTGATGATAACAACCGAAGAAGCTGAAAGAGAGATTATACATTAACAACAGTCTTCCCTATGGTAAATTCAGAATGACATTACATTTCTGCTGAACGAATCAGTATTTTTGAACAAATCGGTCAAATTAATTATTTTAATTATTAACTCTCTAATATTTGGTCACATTTATCATTAATCTGACATTTTGATGTCGAAATCCAGACATTTCAATAATAATCTGTGTGATAGGGAGTTTTGTGTGATGGCGCAAAAATTGCAGGCAGATTTTGCTCATATTCAGGTCGATCACACAAATTCAAAATAGCCTACTGATAAAATCCCCACCACTAATTCAAAGACTGTGGAGTGATACAAACCCAGTGCTGTTATAAGCTTGCAAATAAACACTTTGATCAAGCCAGGTAAATCTGGAGTTCTCATACCTGAACACACGACTCCAATATCTTTATTGTGATCACAATCAGTTCCATTCATATGAGAGCATTGTGTGATGGATGACTCATTTCCCAAACAATCGATCAGCCATATATGGCCACTCCCTATCCCAAAAAGAGCCTGGCCATGTGCACTAATAGCTCTTCCACATCCCAGCTGTCTGCACACCAAAACGGCATTATACATGTCCCACGAGTTATCACACACTGTTCCCCACCGGCCATTATACAAGACTTCAACTGTCCCAAAGCAACTGCCTAAAGCACTGACCAGTTTGACGTCTTGACCGCCTGTAAAACAAAGGAAATTAAGCTAATTTTTAACTTGTGTAAATATATAAAGGACAATCTTTATTTCTGTATGTGATTCTCAATTAAAACAGCTGTTTTTTGCTTTAAGGGGATAATTCACTCAAAATTAACATTAACATCAATTACATATCCTAATAAAAATCTCCAGGCTGTTGTGTTAAAAAAATTAGAAGTGGATGAAGGTATCATAAAAGCCCATACATCTTATGCACCATATTCCAAGTCTTCTGAAGTCATATGATATAGCTTTCATGAAATTCCACGTGAGAGGTAGAGATTTGGGAATTATATGTCTTTTGACTCTCATCATTTCAATTAATTGATTGATTCACAAAACTGATTTAGAATGATTCATTCACAAATCTGACTGATGATCCAGTTCTTCAGTTCTGATAGCAGTTAAGAGCACACTGGAGGTCAATAATATCAGTGGATAATGACTGTAATTTCAGAGTAGAAACAGAGTAGAAATAGTAATGTTTAGCAAAGCTTGCGCGATATAAGAGGATCACTTACCAATAAACAGGTAATTGTTTAAAACCACAGCTGTCAAAGAGAAAACAAAGGGAGCGGTTTTATTAGAATTTATCACAAAGATTTTATGTAAACAAGTAGTTTAGTGGTATCTTACATTTTCCTTTGTAACCTAAATAAAAACTGCTTTTTTATGTCTGACAACACACTTACCAACGTCCCAGATATATAGAGTGCACATGTTGTGAAAAGCCAAAATGGGACCCCTTTTAACTATTATTAATGATTATTTAATAATTTTAAACAGGAAAAAATCATTTGATATTATAATAAATACATTAAAAAAGGGTTTACCTAATGTGAAATCAAGCAGAGGTCTCAGCATTTCGGTTCTTTCATTGATTGATGTATGTGTGATGTGTATCTCTGCTGCTCTTCACTTGTCTATATAAAAGTCTATGAGTCACACAGACACTAGTTCCGTTTTTCACTGTTACAGCACTTTAGCTTCTGAGAAAGTAAATCAGAAAAAAAATGGCTTAGTATAATTTAGTTTATTTAGAAACAATCCTCAGTATGTAACCACTGAGAGCTGAAATACCTCTTCTGTACCAAATGCACAGCACTTGTTTTCACTTCAACCTTTAAGCATTCTTCCCACTGACGTGTAAGCATATTTTGTTGTTCTTTATAATGCCAACACAACTTATTTCCTCAAATGTGAGTGCTTGAAATGTATTTGAAGGACTTGTGCTCTTAATGTGTTGCTGCACCTCGACATCCGCACATGGTTCACACATTTAGGGTTTCTAAAACTTGTGGTTAAATGTGTTCAGGCCTATTTAAAAAGACTCACCACGCTGGCTACTAAATAACATTATTTACCATCAGAAAGTACAGCCCTTTTTACACTTTATGTTCAGCAGAACTGTATTGTTGTCAGTCCAACTCAATCTACTTATAAGTTATAGACTTGGAACCATTAGACCACTGTACATGGAGGAGCCATCAGAAAACTATTGAGCTGCTGTTGTATTGAAAGCCTGACATATAAAAAGTCCCTGATGCTACTCAACACTATCTCAGACTCTATATGATTTATATATTGGATTTTTCTTTTCTTTTCAAGCTAAGAATCAAAAGAAACAGGAAGTAGCCTACTGAACAACTGGAAGAGGCTTGAGATTTTTAAAAACAGGTAGATAGAAGTGAATAGACTTGAGCTCTGTGCATGTCGTGCAGTGAAGTTGCAGTGAAACGGTTCACACCGTACTCTCAGGCGAACATGTTAAGGAGGAAGTCATTTCCCACCGCACTGACCAAAGGTTCAGCAGAGGCAGAGCTGTTGTAAACGGGTACAATTAATGGGTGACCTCCTATCATTCTGGAATGAATTATAGAAACAAATAAATATTGTTTATTTACCATTCAATTTATCACCCATGGGGGTGCAGGTGCCAATTGTCCCTGTGAATTGTGGTGTTTTCTTGCATATTTATTTGTATTATTCAGTACCATCACTCAATTCATGCTGCATGCCTGTGAATTGAGAGACTGTGTGCATTGAACTCTGAGGCTAGCTTCTAACATATGGAAACTAAATATTTCAAGGCACTCACATGGTAAAGTAAACAGCCTTTAATAAACTGGGCTAAATATATTTTTAGTTGTGTTATGCCACCAAGAGGCTTGTCTTACGGCGCTTTTCCACCGCGTGGTACAGCTTGGTATACGGCTCGGCTCGGTTTTCCATTGCGTGGTACGATTCGGCTCAGCATGGCTCGGCTCAGTTGCTTTTCCACTGCAGTAGTAGCTACCGCTTTAGTTTGGTGGGATTACATTGTTGCGCCGCCTCTACTGGCACAACATCATTGTAAACATGACACAAAAACAAACGTGCTAAACACACTGTAAAAAAATGCTGTAAAATAACGGTCAAATTTTGACAGTAACATGCTGTTTTCCAATAAAACAGTAATATACCATAGAAAACAATGCAATCTGGGTAATATTTTCATTTTCGAGAAAAAGGCCAACGGGAATATACTGTGAATTAACAGCACTCGAAGTCGACACACAGAGGCTGTGCTCCAAATCACACCCCTATACCCTCATTCGCTATTCCCTATACACTAGTTTACTGATAAAGACCACTTGACAGAGTGAATTCACACACTGATGAACACCTGCTGATATCACTGAAGGAAAGAGAAACATGAACAGAAAAAAAGTTGATTTCATCAACTGAAGATAAAAGAAGACATTAAATCTCTGAAGATCTCAGCAGAGGAGGATTAAACAACTCCACAAACAGCATTACCAGCTTCACACATTACTAACCAGACTGACTTTATTTCTGTCAGATGTCTACAGAAGCTCTTATTGAGAATTAACAGAGGTTGTGTTATGGTTTCTTTTGACGTTACCATTATGGTGATCAGTGTTTGCTTTAGTTAGGCTCTTGACCATTGAAACTAACTTTAGTGGTTCTCTCACTGCTTTAATGTTGTATTTTAATTACATTTGTCATAGCACACAAAGCCAAGAGGAAACATAAGAAGATGATGTTGACTGTTTGTAAATGGTGTGTTTCACTGAGATTACTCAAGGTTTAATCAAGAATGAATTTTTTTCCTTTTATTTTTTTATGGTCTATTCATTTCTACTTTTTATGGATCATTTGAAGAGCATGAAAAACGTTTTTGGCCAAAATATTTTGAACATCAGTGCAATTCAGATTCACATAGAGATCAAGAATCGGTGTATGAATCTCAACAATGGTGACGATCAAAAGCGTCATGCCGCAATGCATGCTGGGTACCAGCGTTGTTCAAAAATCGGCCATGACTCCCAGCATGCATTGCGGTATGAATAAATTATGCTGCTGAATGGCCTGGTTATTTCCTTTAATTCTCCCTATTTACCTTTTTTTGGTGTTGTTTTTGTGTTGACTTTTAGTAGTATTTTGTGAAGTTGAGTTGATCTGTTAATCTGTTGTGTTTATTGTCACCATTGTTGAGATTCATATGCTGATTCTTCATGTCTATGTCAGTCTAAAACTCACCACAGATTAAATCAGAGTTAAAATCATGAGTTTAAAAAATCCTTCATAACTGATTCCTTATCACTGCTTTATATTTTGCAGAAGTGTCAATGATTGCTATCGTACAATAATGGTAAAACTATGTATTTTTAAAACAATGGATTTGTTTAGGGATTAGACTAACAAACTAAGCATTCCATTATGATTATGTCATAAGCAAAACATAACCAGTGACACCTGTTCACACTTTTTTCATGGCTATTTCTTGCTATAACAAATGTGTCTAAGAAACACAGATACAGCCAAAGAAAATCCATTGCAAAGTCCAGGGTCAAGAGCCCAACTGAAGCAAATACTGATCACCATAATGGTGACCAAACATTATCAATTAAACATCAACACCAAAAGATCTGTTAATTCTCAATAAGAGCTTCTGTAGACATCTGACAGAAATTAAGTCAGTCTGGTCAGTAATGTGTGAAGCTGGTAATGCTGTTTGTGGAGTTGTTTAATCCTCCTCTGCTGAGATCTTTAGAGATTTAATGTCTTCAGTTGATTTCATCTAAGGCTGTGGCAGTAGTTCTTGTGTTTCTCTTTCCTTTAGCGATTATGAAGGTGTTCATCACTAATTCTCAATTATCACTCAATTAATCCCTTAATTATCTCATTAACTTCAACACCACTTCAATTCCTCTAACACTCTGTAGTGTGGACACATATAAGTATTCTTTTAAAACTGATTTTGCTGTGGGGTTTAAAGGGTTAAAGGGATAAGATAAAAAAAAAACCCAGAGTGAACCGTAAATTAACGGTAAGCAACTGTAAATTAATTTACGGAAAAGTACTGTAAAAAAACAGCAATCTACTGGCAAACAGAGCTGCCAGTAGATTATCGTTAAATCAAGGAAAAAACAGTAATATACTGTAAAACATAACATGATGACTAACACCAGATGAATCGAGATATTTTTACTGAAATATTAGTGAAAGTTAATAGAAAAAAGATGTGCAAAGTCAGTAACTGATAAGGAGAGTAAATATTTAAATGAACTGTGTTTATGTGTTGTTGCAGAAGGTGATATAGAAGAAATCTTAGTTGAATTAATTAGTTTTGCAGGTCACCATTGTGCTGGAGAGTAGCGCCTGTGCTTCAGTCCAGGATGAGCAGAGAAACACTGATGATATGCTGTCTGATGCTCTATTTAAAGGCAGTGGCTGTGTTTGCTGATGCAGTTATGAGCTGTTTGTTGATTTGGCACATGTGCTATTGCTAATGATGAACAGCAAAGATTGAAGTTAAAGTCATATTTCTTAAGTATTTCACTACTCGTTGCGACACATAACATGTTTGCAGTTTATATTTATATTAAGAAATGTTCTTTTTCAGTGGATTTTATTGAAATAAGTTTACAGTACAAACACCATATAAATACTTGTTTTAAAATTAGAACTGTTTTAAGCTATCAGTTTTTCCAAATGGTAATTTCATGGTATTATTACAGTAACATAAAGGTAAAAAAAGAGAGCTGTAAATAAACAGTAGAGGGTTGTAAGTTAACAGTACATTGCTGGCAACCACAGCTGCCAGTAGATTACCGTTATTTTACAGCACAATTTTTTACAGTGTAGAACCATTGGACTGGAGCCCATCGAAGGAATGGTGTTCTTGATTCTCGAACTGTAGATGTTTTTCACTGCATGACAAAAAAGTTTGTTTCAAAGGAGGCTGATGGCAGCAAAACAAAATACTGC
This sequence comes from Gobiocypris rarus, assembly GCA_023029165.1. NCBI lineage: Eukaryota > Metazoa > Chordata > Actinopteri > Cypriniformes > Gobionidae > Gobiocypris > Gobiocypris rarus. The sequence goes on along the minus strand of CM040934.1, from coordinate 21,026,244 downwards.
ACAAGAAACCAAGATAGTATGGGAACTCCTAAAACAAGATAGCAAACAGCCAGATAGCAAACAGTCATTGAAACTATGTTAAATAAATAAAGATAACTAGATCAATGTTGTTCCAATGTTGTTGCCATCAACATTAATAAGGTAAGGTTTCATCGATATGGTAACGGTGATTCAACGTTTATTTTGCATTGAAATTTCAATATCAACCATAATGATGATTCAGATGGAAAATCAATATTTATTCAATGTTGACTTGCTGTCTGGGAGCGCAGATGATGACAGGCTTGCTCAGTGGCCCAAGAGGGTAAGCTCATCTTGCATTTAGCATAAGGTCTCAATCGTTATATCACTGTCACAAAACCACATAATGAACTTGGCTGGCAAAATTATGTTTTAAAATGCGTATTCTGTGTATTTCAGATCCTTCATATTTTGCAAAGTCGCCGCCACAGACCATCGGTTTGGACAGTAACCGAGCTTCTGAGTGGTGGGATGTGATTGTTCCCGGTTTTACAAACACTCAATGGCTGGAGAACTTTAGAATGGCAGAAGAAACATTTGCCTACTTGTGCAACAAAGTGCGTCCAGCGATGGAAAGACGGGACACAAACTTCCGTGCCAGACCTGTATATCAACCAGCTGTCTTTGATGATCCATTAATCACCACTAGTAAGAATACCTGTTTGAGCAATTGATGTGTGTCCTGAAGAATGCTTTGCTGCCAAAACGCGTAGATCTACTTTTAATTGTTTTTAGTGCTTTAGCCCATAAGGCTGTTTACTTCACCACGTGAGTGCCTCGGAATATTTTGTTTCCATAATTTGAAGTTTACCTCCAGTTTATCCAATGAGTACCAGTGGCTATTCAAAGACACCCATGTAGCACTCTCTGCTTCTGTTTTTTGCAGTATATAGCTTCTAACATACTTCAATATTATGGACTATTTCTGTTTTCTTTCAGAATATCCATCAGTTAAACCAAATGAATATACTTCATTACATCATTTTGGTGAGTATTGTAGCCTTTTTTGTGCCCTATATAACTGTTGGGTTTTGATACAGGCCTGCTATTGCTAGTGCGTGGCTTGATTTACCCTTCACTGCTGTTTGCAGTGGGATTGTGTGTGGCCTTACCTGGGGTGACAGGGGGGATAAACTCTGTCCAAACTACATGACTGAAAACATGTCACATGAACTCTATGCATGTAAAAGTGTAAACAGTTGCCTCTTGCGCATGTAGGCAGCTGCAGGATTATAAAATACAGCATTTAACTGCACAACAGCTGCTAAAAAAGGACCACAAAGTCAGCAAAGCAATAAGCATGCAGTTCCATCTCCGTGTTATTGTTTACACAGTAGTCAAGGCTGGTATGTTACAAATCCGTGGAGAGAGACGGCTCTGGGGAAAAGCTTTGGGGAAACGCAGCCCTTGATTCTGTTCTTCGGGATTGTATTCAAATATCTGGATTGTTGTCTAAGATTACTGCACATTCTTGTGTTCACTGCAGAGGGCAGATCGCCTGACAAGCCAGACCCACATCAAGATGTTTGGTCTGGAAACTCACCATTGACAGGGCTCAATCCGAGAAGCGGGATAAACGGCTCTCTTTCAAGCTCCCTCTGCACACAATTGGATAGCGCTACAACCAACCAGAGCAAAGAAGCTGGCGTAGTTAGAGCTCTAGGTTATTTGCTCTTTTTTCAATGAAAAGCTTAACTTTAAATCTTTCAGAGTCGCGGCCAAAGCAGATTCGAAAGACTGCTGTTCGCCAACATCTCCAGCCGCCGCCATCTCCTTTGTTTTCGAACAGCAGGAACCGTCGCAACTCTGCCGTCATTACGTTAAGCCCGCCCACCGATTAAATTTGCTGCCGCTAGGGTGCGTCTAGATTTCTAGGCTAGAGGGCAGATGCATCGATACTCAATACCACGATCAGCAATGCAGTGTTTGGCGGCAAGACGGCAATGTAATAACATCATATAATTAAAGGTGTCATGAACTGGCTTTTTAAATTTTTTTATACTGCTGTCTGAGGTCAACTTATGACGTTCGTGTGGTTTTTACATTCAAAAACATCATAATGAATAAGTAATAGGCTATTTTCTACACTGGTTTTGAGGCTCTCTAAAGAAACGTTCTGTTTTTATGGGCGTGCTGCACAGTAGACTTGGAAGTAAATGCCCACTGCTATTATTGGATAAGATTTGCATATTTAATGAGCTTCAGCTCCCATGACAGTTCACACACAGTTGAGATTGTTTTGAAATCGGCAACAGGAAATATTCTCTCACAGGGCTTGCAAAACATATTTATCAAACAAACACAATGATTTATCTCTCATCCACCCGCGAATGATTTATTTTGTTATTACTTGGCCCGCCCAATCGGTGGCGCGAACCGCACACATACGCACACACTCTCAGAAAAAAAGGTACATTGGAGGTACAATTTTGTTCCTTGGGGAACAAAACGTATAACTGTACCTTTAAAGGTACACAAACGGTCCATAGGGTACAATTTTCCTCTACTTAGAGCAGGGGTAGGCAAGTTCAGTCCTAGAGATCCGCTGTCCTGCAGAGTTTGGCTCCAACCCTGAAAGACGTCTATAGAAGCTCTTATTGAGAATTAACAGAGGTTTAGATTTTGACGTTTTATTGAAAATGTTTATTACCATTATGGAGATTAGTGTTTCCTTTAGTTGGTCAGTGTGACTTGAATTATTAAGTGAGTTTGTGGCTTTTGATACAGTGTAAGCAAAACACATTGTTCAAAACAAAAAAAGCCATGAAAAAACTGTATCATGAAGAATAATGTTTAATTAAACTCATCATTGAATAAAAATAAAAAAGAATATTCACCAACAATACTTTCTTGCCACAGATCAGATGTTCTGAATTTTGATTTTTAAACACATTCTAAGGGGGCAAAGTTTAGACGCACACAGATATCAAGAATCAGGTGACATACTTAATGCTGCAATGCATGCTGGGAGCCATCTAAGCCACCATTTTAACTATGGTGGCTTAGATGGGTTGGAGGTAAACTCTGGAGGATATCAGATCTCAAGGACTGAACTTGCCTACCCCTGACGTAGAGGTACAAAAATGTACCCTTAAGGGTACCACCCCAGTGATGGCCACTTGTACCTTAAAAGGTACATTTTTGTACTCTTTTTTTTGACAGTGCACACACACACGCGCGAGCTCTTCAAATATCAAGTCAAGAGAGTAAACAACGCAGATTAACAAAATTAATGTTTTTTCACTATTAAAAATTCACCGCGCTGCCGACAGGCTTACGGGCTGACGGGGGTAGCCCATCTGGGAAACACCCCAGTTGGTCTTTGTGAGCCCTGCTCCATACATGTCCGAGTCTGATTCTGAATCGCAATGAACCAACAAATAAAGGATTTTCCAGCCTGTGACAGCGTGCTAAGTTACAAATAATCATAACGATCTGTAACAATGCAATACTATCACATATGTTTTACTCACATAGCTAAGTGTGTTGCCCCATTCCTGTCGGATCCAAGAAGGCACAGCATTGTTTTAATCTCAATGTCTGCCAATCCAGTATCGACCTGTGTCTTATTTACAAACGATTATCTTGCTATCTTCAGTGTGTGTATTGCTCGGTAGCGCGATTAGCCCCGTTCCCCCCCTCCAATTACGTCATTGATCAGTATATATTTGAGAGGTCTTGTTTGCTGCGCCTGGTGTCAATAAAAGCTTTTCATTGACTAAAATAGGAAGTTTTCAGCTCCAAAACGTACATGATATTCTTATATAACCATGACCTTTAATATATCAAAGGCTCAAGGGAAAGTTTATTTCTCAATTAATCACCCCTTTAAAAAAGACACCTGGCAAAAAACATGAACATTTTTAAAAAGAAGAAACACGAATTTCACAACATTATAATATTATTTTCAAATACATTTTTATACGTTTTTAAGCTATTTTACTGTGCTGATTTGATTATGAATGAAGATAATGTTTAAGTTGGGTCCTGATAAAATTCAACCTTGGAGGAGGAAGAATGTTTTCTTCTTAATGGTGCAAATGCAGGGTTTGTTTGGAATAATGCAAGGTGAGTGACTATCTGTGCCAGAAGACTCCACAAATGTTCAGATGAGAAGATTCATTCTGGATTTATAGCTGATCTGAAACATTTGATACTTTATCAGGAATAAAGAACAGAGCATTTCATATGATTTGTTTTATATCTCCACAACATTCAGATAACAGTAGACCGGAACTCTATGTTTTGAACAATCCTGAAATTATCTGGTACTCAAACATATTAGAATTTTAGAAATGTACTGATTTTACATTTGCTTTTAAATAATGTATTTTCTGTATCACAAAATATGTTCAAGTCTTTGAACTCGGTTTTTGTCATTTGGATGTGTGGTGAATAAATGTGATGTGATTACTGCAGGATTCAAAGCCAGACACTTTAATGTGTGTCATGAATATGGAAAGGCATTATTCATGATATGTGGCACTGGCATGACATGTAACAAAGTCTTAAACTAATTAAAATGCGACCAATGCTATAGTCCCACTGCAATTATTACATGTTTCTTCTCTTTCCAAACTTGAGCGTAAGAGCGGGCACAGCCATTTAAACTGAAATGTTTAGCTGCTACTTCATATTGTAAACCATTTAGGCCTCATATCTATCATGAATACAGTGTTTATGTTTAGACAAATACCAACTACTCATGTGCTGAAATAAGGAAACAAAACGTGTGGTCTCTCATGAACATAACATTTACCTTTTCTTATAATTAAATTTAAGAAAAAATGGTTTCACTGCTTATGATGCGAATTGTCATCGCTGATTCTGGAAAACAAATTTCGGAGAAGTTGAGAGACATTTTAATATCACACACTGAACAGTTAACCGGTGTAAATTTTGTTCCGAAGAGTTATTTCCACTGGTTGGTGCGTGAATGACCAAACTTTAGGCGTGTCCATGAGACAACTGGAACTGGATTTTATTAATATTTATTTATTTTGAAATTACGTTTATATTATATTAAAGTTTTTCACAAATTAGAATCCACTTTTACTTTCTATCAGTTTCAAAAATGTGTCCACAAACAATTTTTTTTCTTTAGTGTTGGCTCACAACCAAAAACAACAAAATTTAAAAAAGCTGTTTTATTCACTTTCTTTAACATTAGCCATATCACAATCTTTATATTTCAACATTAAACTTTAAGCCTTGACAATGATTTGGATCAGTATTTACATTCCCCCTGCAGTACCTTCATGACCCACTGCCTATATCCATAATACTGTATCTTCTTATATCTTCTTATTTTAAACGCTAAACTTATCTTAAGCTTACCATTATGCTGTGAGTTTTTGCTAATATTTTAATTTCAAAACAATCCTCATTAATAAAAAAACATTGATACAGTGAGACTAAATATGTTCTGTTACGCTTCCTTTCACCTGTTACTAAATGCGATCATAAGACAGCCGGATATCACTGGGAAATTACTTGCATCACTGGATGCAATAAACAAAATATAGACCTATCAGTTTGAACATGTGCAGTAGGCTGTGATGAACACTAAAGCCCCAGAATGGATGGACTGTAGCATCACTCATATTTAGCACAAAAGCTTTGCAAGATTGTAGTCATCTTGTCATCTGACGTCTTCTGTTGTCTCTCTGTTCAATTTCACTCTAAAGTTCTTTTTTTTCTTTTTTAAATCATTTTTGGAGCCTCATTATAGTATTTTGGGTTCACTCATTATTCATCTCTTTCATAAAGTTTATCATCAGATTTGTCTACCACACTTTTATTCTCCATAAGATTCGCATTGACATAGTCCTCTTCAGAGTCATCCGTGTCCACATTGACATAGTCCTGTTCAGAATGGTCAGAGTCTATACTAATATAGTCCTGCTCAGAATCATCATGATCCAGGTTTTCATCAAACTGTACATTTTCGTAATCAGCTTCATCATCTTCATTTTTGTTGTCATGAGATCCACCTGCATACGTATTAGCTGCACCTAGAAACATTGCCAGTTAAAGGGATATACAGTAATCATTAAAGGAATTGATAATAATTTTCATTTTTTTTTATGAAATTCTACAATACCTTTTTTAAAAGAGCACTTAAAATGAGTTTCCTTATTCCTTTGCTTTTGTCTTCTCTTGACCAGGAGGATGATTATGAGGACAGACAATAAGAGCAGCGCAGCTGACACCGAAGCACCAATGACAGGAAGCAGGGAGGCTGAGACAGACACACGGTTTTGAGTTAAACTTTCATTACCAGCAGTCCAGCTTGTTTTTAGACTCTTACACATCAATACCTGTGACAGTAATGACCAGCAGTTCAGAGGCAGATGAACGGAAGGTGCGTGAGGACAAACTGACTTCATAAACACAGCTGTAGTTTCCCTCGTGTGAATAATCTGCTTCAGGAAAAGAGAAGGAGGCAGAGAGATCGACAGCTGACTGAATGCTGGTAATATCTGATTCCCTAAACAGGTAGAAGGAGCCTCCAGGATACTGAGATTCAGTGGAACAGATGATAGTGAAACTGTGGCCCCTGGTGATCACTGCCCCCTGAGGTCCCAACTCAAACCATCCACCAGGAGCAATGTGGGAAATGCTGGGCTGCTGCAAGTGCACTAGAAAACAAAAATCATGCATGAAGCATTAAATTCAATCTGCTTTAAACAAACAAAAAAATGGCATCAAAAACTTCACAGGATCAAAAATCAGAAGCACAAACACAAAAATAAGACATCAATACAGAATGAATTCACTTTCATGCAACTAATGTATTTATATGATGTAAGCAATAAGACAAGATTAAACACACTCACCCACAGTGACTTTAACAGTGTTACTCGAAGGCGACTTTATATTGCCGTTTTGGTAGGAGTAATCACAGCTGTAGCTGCCCTGATGAGATACGCCTACATTACCAAGGTCAAAAGTCACACTAGATGCATGTTTCTGGGAGTATATAGATGGTCCGTTAATGAAGAGGTGGAATTCAGCATTAGCATTGCATCTTGGTTTAGGTGTTCTGCATCTGAACTGAATGTTTTCTCCAGGAGAAACAACTGCATGTGTGGAGATCAGGGAGAGAGTGGGCTTCTGCAGGGCACCTGCAAAATAAACATTAACCTATTTAAAAAGGCATGTTAAGATGTGATGAAAATCATGAAATACATGAAGCTTCATGTCATTTCTATTGTTAATTTCTCCAGAATTAATGTCAAGATGCTAAAGATTTGACTTGCCTGAACAAACAACACCAGAATCTTCACCATGATTACAGTTGTTAGTTCCTAGTTCACTGTGTGAACATTGTGTGAGGGCTCCTTCACCTCCAGAACATCCAACATCATCCAGCCAGATCGATCCACTGCCTTGACCAAAGGCGGCACTTTGAGGTGCACTGATGGCTGAGCCACACTGTAACTGTCTGCACACCACAGCAGCATCATTCATGCCCCAGTCATCATCACACACGGTTCCCCACTGGCCATTATAATGGATCTCCACTCTTCCACAGCATGAATCAAACCCACTGACCAATCTTACGTCTGGTAGCTTGTCTTAAAAATAGAAGTACTAAGGATTAAAAATGTCATTTTTTCTTCTTCGTCTAAATAATTTTTGTTTGGGCAAACACTGAGGTGTTTTTTTATTTTTTTTATCATTGTGATATTGTTTTCATCGCAAACAAGAGGTACATTTTTGTAATAAAGGCTTTTAAAAATGTACTTGTAAGAAAAGTACCAAAGTAATTTTTTTTTTTTTTAAAGAAAATACTACATAAAAATACAAAGGTGCATGCAGCAAAATAAATCTACATTTACCTTGTAAGCAGACAACACTTGCATCTTCTTGATGACGGCAGTTATGTACTCCAAAACCATTATGTGAGCACTGTGTGAGGGATGATTCATTTCCTGAACATTTCACTTCATCCAACCAGATCGGACCACTTCCGAGGCCAAACTTAGCCTGGGAGTTTGCACTAGCAGCTCCTCCACATCCCAACTGTTTGCACACCACAGAAGCCTCTTTAATGTCCCAGGAATCATCACACACTGTTCCCCACGTGCCATTATAAAGGATCTCAACTCTCCCAGAGCAGCCGTTATTACCATTCACCAGCCTGATACTATATCCACCTAAAAGAAGAAAGAAAAAGTATATTATGGATCAATTCACTCTTCACTCAATCTTACAACATGCTAAAATTGCAATCTAGCAAAAACTTACAGTCTGTTACTTACCAGTTCCAGAATTTAGAGCACTGGCTGTTGAAATGAAAAACAGCATCATTTAAAAACATTGTAGACTTACAATTATATGATATTCTGATTTACATTAACATCACCATGACTAAGCTTCCGACAGTTCTTTCAATCTTGATCATAGTTTTCAAGAGTGTGATTATAAACACAACAAGGCTGTGAAAATATTTACATGACACTACTGACATAAGTTTTTCTTTTTGGCTGACGACACTCAAAAAATCTATTGAATTCAGAACGTTGGAATCGGAAGTGCTAAAATGTTAAAGCGATTTCTGCAGGTTTGGCCCACAAACATACATCGTCCTTGTATTGCCATAGATATGTATACGTAGATGCCATATTTGACTGCTTCAGACATGTCAATGCATTCACCATCTTGGAACGGTCAACATTTCAAAAAAAAAAAATGCTGTCATCACTGAGAATATCAATGAGTTTTCTCCAAGTATTGCACAGCCTCTGGTTGTAAAACCACCCAAATTTAAATTCCCAAAAAATAGGATAACCTTTCACAGGTGAAAATGTGTTGGTTTGTTTTTATAGATATTAACTCAATATTACTAACTATGGTAACTTTTTGATGTAGTGTTAGCTAACACCTTCGTCTTACCTAACATTAATGATAAGCTAAATCCAATGCAAATCATCTGCTTAAGTCTATTGCAAACATACACTCACCTAAAGGATTATTAGGAATACCTGTTCAATTTCTTATTAATGCAATTATCTAATCAACCAATCACATGGCAGTTGCTTCAATTCATTTAGGGGTGTGGTCCTGGTCAAGACAATCTCCTGAACTCCAAACTGAATGTCAGAATGGGAAAGAAAGGTGATTTAAGCAATTTTGAGCGTGGCATGGTTGTTGGTGCCAGACGTTGGTGCCTTGTTGATGCTAGAGGTCAGAGGAGAATGGGCCGACTGATTCAAGCTGATAGAAGAGCAACTTTGACTGAAATAACCACTCATTACAACCGAGGTATGCAGAAAAACATTTGTGAAGCCACAACTCGCACAACCTTGAGGAGGATGGGCTACAACAGCAGAAGACCCCACCAGGTACCACTCATCTCCACTACAAAAAGGAAAAAGAGGTTAAAATTTGCACGAGCTCACCAAACTTGGACAGTTGAAGACTGTTGAAAATGTTGCCTGGTCTGATGAGTCTCGATTTCTGTTGAGACATTCAGATGGTAGAGTCAGAATTTGGCGTAAACAGAATGAGAACATGGATCCTTATTGCCTTGTTACCACTGTGCAGGCTGGTGGTGGTGGTGTCATGGGGATGTTTTCGAAAGCGGGTCAAACACAGTATTAGTATGGTGTTCCTAATAATCCTTTAGGAGAGTGTGTGACACTGATCATATATATATATATATATATATATATATATATATATATATATATATATATATATATATATATATATATATATATATATATATATAAATACTGCGTAACAAAAACGGTGACATCATGAGCATGCGTATTACGTGTTGAAACTATGGGACTGTTTGTGCTGCTCAAGACACTGAATTTATCATGGTTTTCTTTCTTTTTTTCAAGAAAAGTGTACTGCACCTCTACTATATCCAGTGGAGACATATTATTTCCTTACACCAAATTCTAATTACTACTGTCCTGGCATGCATAATGCAGGGTTTTATCTGAAAAACTTTGAAACCTTTTGTTTCAAAGTCACGTGATTTCAGAAAACGAGGCTTTGTTGCGTCATAACTGTTTTGAAACGTTTTGAGATTTTAATGGTTCACCGCTGGAGGGCAATCTGTGTAAACCATAGGTGTGAACCCATGAATCATGCAAATTCAGGCTTTGTTGGTATCATGACACTGATCATCAACTTTCTCTGTCAACTCAGGCTAGTTGAGTGTAGGAGTTCATGTGTGACAGCAGTAGAGAACAGCCAATCACATGCTGTGGAAAAGTGCTTATTAGGCACCTATTGTTTACGTTCCCGTATTTTCTTCTTCCGCCATGGGAGTCTATGGCAGCCCATAGAACCGTTTGCGGGAAAGTTGTAACGATTTGACATTCTGATAGAGCACAGTCCCAACATTAAATATACCAATTTTGGTGTCTCTAACTCAATCCCTCTAGCGCCACCACCTGTCCAAAGTTGCAGTCATGTTTATGCTAATAACTATTGAACCTTAAGGGCTAGAAACAAAATTATTTTTTCTTCTGATTTCTGAGCTAATGCTGATTCGATCGCACCATATTCAGGTCTGGTTTCTCTCACGATCCAAAGATGTGTGAATTACAGATGCCAAGTTGCCTAAAGTGTCTAAAGGTGTGAGCTAAGTTTCTTTTATTTTCAAGATTTTGGACAAACACACTGTCTGTGAGTTGATTTGCAATTTTAAAAGGAATGTATGTCCACAATGAGCACATTTGAACTGTTTCACCTTGAGGTTCCATGAACGTCTATATCGGACGTGCAGATCATGTCCAAAACAGACGTCATAAAAACTTTCATTCTGGTTCCCCAGTGGACATCTTTTCAATGTTCGCCTCTAGGGACAAAGACGTTGAAAAGACGTCTTTTGGACTCTTGATGACGCAACACAACGGAAATGCTCCCGACCATGAGGGGGTTCTCGGAGTGCATTAAAGTTAGTTTTCCTTGGCATTGTTCTATAGCAGTGTTACAAAGATATAAACACTACGAATGTTGCCTCTAAGGTGGTTTGGGTATAGCTACCACAGCTGCAACACATATTTGATAAACGGGTACGGGGTAAGGCTAACCACATTTTAAATTGTTCTGATCACCCACTTTTTGGGGAGTTTGATTTGCTCCCCTCAGGTTGCCATTTAGGCTACCTGTGTTAAGAACTAGACGTGCCAGGGATTATTTTATTCCTGTGGCTATTAGGAATCTGAATTCACTAAGGTGATATCTTATGAATTTAAAAAGAGACATTTTTTTTAGTACATTTTTTATATTCCTGTCATTGTTTATTATGACATACTGTCCATGTATTGGATTGGTTTCTGGCATTGGTTCTGGTGAAGGAGTCTCTGTTGTTGTATTGATGTGTGTCCCGTGTTTTGTTATAATGTTGGTGGCATCTGGGGCCTATACCATTGTAAGACCGCTGAAATCGCTCCAATGGCGGCAGCGAAGAGCGCCCGAAGGTATCTGCGCGTTCTGTGTTCTCAGCTGGGCAAAATGGATCTAATTCCAATTCCTCTTTATCTGACTCCATTTTATTATAATTTAGAATTTAGATTAGAATGCCAATTTGGTTATTTGGTCATTTATGTTTAATAGTTAGACACACATTTAATTATTCCGTTTAACCCTTTGTGGAAAGTACCCATTCATGATCTCATAGAGATCGTTAATAATTCCAGAGTAAGTCAGAATAAATCAAAATGTAACAATTTATTAAACAGTCAGGTATAATTCCAATTACATAATCAATTCAAAGATCCTCAAAACTTCGAATACTCTTAAGTAAAGAGATGCGTTCCTGACTTTCCATAGGTTACGTAACGTTGACTGGACACAACGTTACGGGCGAATCTGATTACAAAATTGCGCCCTGACTCTTCTGCTACACTACCTTAAGTATTCAGACCTGACAATAACTTCTTTCAAATGGTAACATATGTTAACAAAGGGAATTTACATTTAATCACTGTCTGTATTGATACAGACAGACCTGTATTGACAGAAGACCAAATGGTTGAAAGCCACACCTACCATACCATGCAACATCTCTTTAAACTCTTAAAACCATTGTTATCTTCTTGAATATTTCTGTGGGGATGAGATATTTGTACCAGTCGCACTAAGACATTTCGAATGATATCAAACACATATATATTGTTTAGTATTTGTTCATTTTTAGATCATATAGATTTTGGGTATATTTTCAATGGTCACAGCCTGAGGGGAAGTAGGATGGGGGGAGAAATAAATACATGTAAATTAGAGCCATTCTAAGTTGATTCACTCAGTGTGATGTCGTCTGCAAAAAGTATCCATTGTCCTCAACCAGACAAACCGGCATCACTTTTTAAAGCCTTTCACCATGAAGCCGGTTTAGCTAGCCAGATATGTTTAAGCTTAGTTTGTACCAATCCTGGGTTTTTAGTACCATTAAAGTGGTTTGGCTTTTAGCAGTGTTCATCTCCATAGTAACTTATGCTCAGCAGCTAACCTGCTCCGGAGCAGGTTATGTTCGGGATAAGAGATCGTCTAATGATGATTACTTAATATAATAATTGTACAATTATAAATTACATAGTAAAATATGTTCAAATATAAATCAGTTATTTTACATTATAATAGTAATATTTCACAATATTAAAGTTTTATATATATGTATATATTTTTTTTTTCAGTTTTATATCAGTTTATATATATATATATATATTTCACAACTACTTTCACAACTATTTTCTTTATTTTTCCTCATACATGGAAAATTATTTTCTTCTTTGTAAATTTTAAATTCTTTATATATATACTTCAATGTCTTTATCTTCAGCAAAAGAGTTTTGAATCACGTTAGCTCTCTCACGAGAAATGAGTCACATATGCGTTGAAAGGCATGTGATTGGCTGCTCACTGCTAATGTCACACTTTCACGTGCACGCTCCACAAACTCAGGATTAAAGCCTGAGTTGACAGAGAAAGTTGATGATCAGCATCATGGGACCAACAAATCCTGAATTGATTGGTTTGGTTTTGTCAACTCAAAACTAATCCTATAACCCTGAGTTTGTTAATCTACCATCATGGTTCCTGGTGGTGCTCTTATCCTGTTTGTGTTTTTATTTAGATATCCTGCTACACACTAAATTTCCTTTCTAAGGATAAATAAAGTGAAACTTGAACTTGATACAATAAAATTAAACATACCAATCCCATTAAATGTTCCTTGTAAATCATATTTGTATTCCTCTATATATTATAGTCCATTTTTATGCAGTGGTTTTCAAAACAAAATACATGACTGTCTGTGCACAGTTTAAAACAGGAGGAAGATCGCTGGTAAAATAATGATGATATTATTAGTCCTAAACAACTTTCTTGAGAAACACCACATTACTCTTTAAAATCTGCAGCATCTGCAACAAAATCAAGCAATAATTTATGATCCATTACATAAAATGCTAAGCTAAAATCTAACAATACAGCTTCTAAGTTATTTTCATTACTTTGTGCTCATACTACTCCCTAATATTGATCTGTAATTCATATTTAGACATTATAAAATCACCGTTATAACATTTACATTCACATTTTGTGAAATTCATCCCTTCCTTTCTAATGAAGTATTGGTATTGACAATTGTGCCACATGAGTAATGTGAAAACTGAAAAAGACTAGCAGAAAACATTGTTTCCACCATATATTTCACATATCTATATCTACAACAAAATGTGTGTTTGTTTGTGTGAGGTCTGTATGTTTGGTCTGTATAAAATATTATTGTTTAAGTATTCATTTTCCACCATATTTTGTGGTCTCAGTAATACATTTCAGGTTGACGTAGGGTTGACAAAACTCGGTATGGGTCATCACCACGAAGCCCTGAGGTAGCCTGTGTAGTTTTGAAACACCGCCACCTAGTGGATAATTGTTAAAAATAAATGCTTATAACTTTGGGTGGGGTTGACTTGTTTTCATTGGAGTAACTTTTTATTCCTCTCATTAATCCTTGCCAAGTCCAACAATACCAGATTTGCCAGGTTTCGGTGCATGGATTGCACAGCGTGCTAATTTAACACAAAAAACCCTTAGCGTATATCTACGAAACTGCTAGTCTGATCAAGACAAAACCAGCATCAGAAGTTCTGAAACATAGGTCGATTGCCAAGTGTTAATACCCATATATCAAAATATTGACAGTAAGGAGTAGAAAAATCCAATCAAAGTCAGGTGTCAGTCAGTTTTTTTATGTGTTTTTTCATATGAATGTATATAACTCCATGAAATGAAATATATTTTCACCAAAATCGACACATATATGTATGGGCTCACTTCGAGGACACACAAAAAATGGTGGGATTGTGCCTCTTGGTGGCGCGATAGAACAAAACATGAAATTCCCACTGACTTCAATACAGTATTATGATAAAAAATTGTGATTCTTTTGTTTAATAACTCTTTGGAATATCATTACAAAACTCTGTGTGTGTGTTTGGAACCATGCCCTGAAGGTACTCAAAACGTTTCGAAGCAGCACCACCTAGTGTTCAACAGTTATAACAAAATGTTTAAAAATCGAATAATTTATGATGATTTTAGCCTATTGTAATAAAACTGGTCATAATACACTCCTTGGGTTCTGCCAGCAACATAGATACAAATTTTGCCATATTTGGCCAAACTTCCTCTCCATCTTAATTGTTAAAAACCTACTTTTTCAAACTCTTCTTAGGCGTTTGTCCGATTTTCACCAAAATCGAATCGTATCATCTTTAGACTGTGCCGACAAATAGTTATGGATTACACCAAACTTTGCATTGGTCATTGTTCCCTTATCCTGACCAAGCCACATCAATTTTGTAACTATGCAACATATTGGTCGAAAGTGATAAACCATTAAATCCTTATTATTGACTGTATTATGATTTTACAGATTTACAAAAAATTATAATTGTTGCAGTTGGTCTTATACTCCTAGCCATGCTGGCATGTCTTATTTTCTTCTTTGCGCTTGGCCCCGGTATTGCTGCTTGCAGCTATATTTATATTTAAGATAATTATAAATAAGCATTAATAAATACCAAACGATTTGGCCTATAAAAATCATTAGCATAGCTGGGGCCTATACCATGAAGCCGGTTTAGGTGACTAGCCAGGAAAGTTTCAGTTTAGTTGATCTCTGATCAGTTTTATACATCATTTTAATTAGACATTTAGTATAATTAAAAGGAATAATAGTAGTTAATATTGTAGTTATTGGCCTGTTTAACTGAACAATCCATTGAACAAAGAAAACCTGAAAACTGATCAGAAGAACACATATACTTGATTTATTCTTATTATTTTATTAGTTAAATGCATTTGATAGATTTAACTGAGTTTCTGACCCCATTCTGACCAGCAGGGGTCACCAGCTGGAGGCATTTCAAACATTTTGAAACAATTAATCATTTTGCAAAGCAATTGGTTCGATTGATTCAAAGTTTTGAAAAGCTTTATTTCTTCAATCACTACTTGTCTCATTACCATAGACTGTATATAAATATAAAAATACTCATTACCCAGGTGCCCTTAATATACAATGTAAGAGCGGCACCCATTGGACAAATATATAATTGCATTACAATGGCTACCGGCTCTTTAGATACACACATTTGGTCATAAATTCTATAAAACTCTATAAAATAATCACATTGCTTTTGAAAGTTATATGTATTATTAATTAACATAAAATTATTAACATTACATTTGCGAGTAGGCAATGATTCTCACTCACCACTTCAAAGCTATTCACAAGCTTTCATGATTTCAGTTGTAATTTGTTGAGATAAATATTTCAAAAAAGAATACAGTGTCGGTGTCTGTCCGCTGAATGTGACCCTCTCCGATTGTCCTGTGTAGCCAAGTGAATATTTACAATAACAACAAGCTTCAGTTACATTTACACCTTTCCAACAAAGAAATAGATCGACTTCTGTCAGCTTGTTGAACCATAGCTGTATTTCACACTCATCTCTTAAGGGCACCTGGTAATGAGTATTTTTATACAGTCTATGGTAATTAGTATGGAATGTCAGGGCTGCCAATATTAAAAATAAATAAATATATATACAAATAAATGTAAAAAAGCAAAAATAAATAAATAAATAAATATATAAATAAATATACATAGAAAAGCAAAAAAACAAAAATGAATTATTATTTATACATTTATTTCCATATTTATGTATTTATTTATTTTTTCCATATATATTTATTTATTCTTTTATTTATTTATACATTTATTTATTTATATTTTTATTTATTTATATATTTATTTATTCATGCATTTATTTATTTCTATATTTATTTATTTATTCATTTATTTATTTATGCATTTATTTCTTCCAACATTTATTGTGTGTAGGGTAATGAGGAGGGCGGGGTTTACCTAGCGCTAGGAAGATCCACAGACTGTCAGGATGGGGAAGTCCCAGAGCAAGATCAAATATGAAACACCTGTGTTTTGCCAAATGTCTATTAACAACTGTTTTAATTATCCTGTTTTTATTTTTAATTCTTACACGTGTTATTCTTATTTCTTATCACTGTTTTAATTTCATTTTCTATGTAAAGCACTTTGAATTGCCATCGTGTGTGAAATGTGCTATATAAATAAACTTGCCTTGCCTTGCCTTGCCTTACCTCAGACATAGCAATCGAGCTCAGAGTAGGCGAGGGTGAAGCGTTGAGGCCACAGTGACACCTCGTGGTGTGGCCGAAATACAATAAGTACAGCCTACTGACGCTGATTCCAGACCATTGCATTTTAATGTAACTTCCAAAAACAATACTGACAGCAACAGAAACAATTTGTTCTATTAAGCGGTGGTAGTCTTTAGCCTACTTCCATAAACTCATGTCCAGGGGCAACTTTATTAAATGTATGAATGTCACGTTAGTCCAAATATATGGCATGACGGAATCAATGAAGTGATACATTTAATATGAAACTAAAACAGACAGCAGGTGGCAGCATGTCATTGTCTTAATGAGTGAGTTACTTGATTCCTTAAAATACACTGAATCAAAAACAATGCAGTTCAGCTGTAGATTTGTTTCTGATCATTATTTAGGCCTATATGCGTTATTTAAAACAATAGTAATACAAATAAATAAATAAACGCATGACCAAGTATTCAAAACGTTGGCAGAGAAGGGCTCATGTTAGGGGAACAACATGATAGGCTATTTTTGAGTTTAATGCACAAACCTGCGTGACCATATAGCAGCTACATTCAGAAATGGAAATTACGAATGCATTAATATTTTGTTTTCAATTTCAGAAAAGTCCATTGAATATTTACAGGTTTGTATCTCGTTTTTTTTTCTTTTCCGAATAGTAAAGTGTCTATACAAGTATCATACTGATCAAATATCGAAGCTATCTCTATCTAATAGTCTACTTCAAAGATCGAATGAAATTATTGATTGTTAAAAAATTCTAGCTATATATATATATATATATATATATATATATATATATATATATATATATATATGCTAGTAGCCTGCATAACTTTATTATTATTATTATTAGGCTATTATTATTATTAGACAATTTAAAAACCGCACCCAGGCTTTATAGGGCACAACAACGGTGTTATAGGCTATCATACAACATGAAGTTCATATTAGGCTACAACAGGTGAAAAAAATACAAAAACCAAAACATTTTTGTATACATCCCATGAAATCACCTTTCTTTCTTTCTTTCTTTCTTTCTTTCTTTCTTTCTTTCTTTCTTTCTTTCTTTCTTTCTTTCTTTCTTTCTTTCTTTCTTTCTTTCTTTCTTTCTTTCTTTCTTTCTCATTTTCTTCTTATTATTATTAGGCTATTGATATTATTAAAATTAAATTAAAATAAAAATTTAATAAAAAAGATATGATATATGCATATAAAGTTAAATTCCTTCTTTTTGCTAAGAGAAATATATTTATTCGAGTTACAAGTCAATGGATGGATTTCCCGAAACCTTCTTAACACTACGTCATTCTTAAGTTGTACCTTAAGGTGTAGCTATAGCCTACCGTAACGTACGCTACATGTTTCCCGATATACTACTTTAGGTTAAATTATTTTATTTTTTATTATAATTTTTTTAAAGCCGGTTTAGGTGACTAGCCAGGTAAGTTTCAGTTTAGTTTGGGCCAACCCTAGGTATTAGGCACCATGGTTTGGATTTTTCATTGTCATAGTAACTTGTGTTCCATGGCTAACCTGATCTGGGACAGGTTATGTTCCACTTAGGAGATCTCAAAACCAAATTGGACCAATCAGCTGTGGGTAAAGTGACTCATGTCTGATGCAATAAAGCCCTGTCTGATGCTAATGATTTTTATAGGCCAAATCGTTTGGTATTTATTAATGCTTATTTATAATAATCTTAAATATAATAAGCACTTTTCCACAGCATGTGATTGGCTGTTCTCTACTGCTGTCACACATGAACTCCTACACTCAACTAGCCTGAGTTGACAGAGAAAGTTGATGATCAGTGTCATGGTACCAACAAAGCATGAATTTGAAACAAAAGGTTTCAAAGTTTTTCAGATAAAACTCTGCATTATGCATACCAGGACAGTAGTAATTAGAATTTGGTGTAAGGAAATAATATGTCTCCACTGGATATAGTAGTGGTGGAGTACACTTTTCTTTAAAAAAGCGGTAACACTTTACAATAAGGTTGTATTAGTTAACATTAGTTAAAGCATTAGTTAACATAAACTAACCATGAACAACACCTCTGTTCAGCATTAGTTAATATTTGTTAACGCTAGTTAATAAAAATACAGCTGTTCATGTTAGTTCACAGTGCATTAACTAATGTTAACAAGATTTGATTCATGCATTAGTAAATGTTGAAATTAACATTAACAAAGATTAATAAATGCTTTATAAGTGCAGTTCAGTATTAGTTAATGTTAACTAATGCATTAACTAATACAACCTTATTGTAAAGTGTTACCAAAAACCCATGATAAATTCAGTGTCTTGAGCAGCACAAACAGTCCCATAGTTTCAACACGTAATACGCATGCTCATGATGTCACCGTTTTTGTTACGCAGAGACAATAACAGTATTTATTTCATACAGTAAAGTGTTATGAATCTGTATATTATATATATATATATATATATATATATATATACTCACCTAAAGGATTATTAGGAACACCATACTAAAACTGTTTGACCCCCTTTCGCCTTCAGAACTGCCGTATTCTAATTGGCATTGATTCAGCAAGGTGCTGAAAGCATTCTTTAGAAATGTTGGCTCATATTAATAGGATAGCATCTTGCAGTTGATGGAGATTTGTGGGATGCACATCCAGGGCACGAAGCTCCCGTTCCACCACATCCCAAAGATGCTCTATTGGGTTGAGACTGGGGGCCATTTTAGTTCAGTGAACTCATTGTCATGTTCAAGAAACCAATTTGAAATGATTCAAGCTTTGTGACATGGTGCATTATCCTGCTGGAAGTTGCCATCAGAGGATAGGTACATGGTGGTCATAAAGGGATGGACATGGTCAGAAACAATGCTCAGGTAGGCTGTGGCATTTAAACGATGCCCAATTGGCACTAAGGGGCCAAAAGTGTGCCAAGAAAACACCCCCCACACCATTACACCACCACCACCAGCCTGCACAGTAGTAACAAGGCATGATGGATCCATGTTCTCATTCTGTTGACGCCAAATTCTGACTCTACCATCTGAATGTCGCAACAGAAATCGAGACTCATCAGACCAGGCAACACTTTTCCAGTCTTCAACTGTCCAATTTTGGTGAGCTTGTGCAAATTGTAGCCTCTTTTTTCTATTTGTAGTGGAGATGATTGGTACCCGTTGGGGTCTTCTGTTGTAGCCCATCCGCCTCAAGGCTGTGCGTGTTGTGGCTTCACAAATGCTTTGCTGCATACCTCGGTTGTAACGAGTGGTTATTTCAGTCAAAGTTGCTCTTCTATCAGCTTGAATCAGTCGGCCCATTCTCCTCTGACCTCTAGCATCAACAAGTCATTTTCGCCCACAGGACTGCCACATACTGGATGTTTTTCCCTTTTCACACCATTCTTTGTAAACCCTAGAAATGGTTGTGCGTGAAAATCCCAGTAATATATATATATAAAAAATTTGATTATTAAACATTTTCCTAGATGTGATGTTGATAACTGTGAAAACGTGTCATCACAGTCCATGAAAAGGGTCCAAAAAGTGAAAAACGTCTTTATAACTTTTTTTACTCGCAGAACAATAATAATAAATAAAAAAACACTTGAAGGTTGTTTCCATCGACTGGAGCAGATTTTAGATGACAATCAAAGAGGAGCACAAGCCTATGACTGAGTCAGTCCACTACACAACTCACTCAAAGGAACATGCCAACTTTTTGCGACTTTAGCTTATTCACCGTATCCCCCAGAGTTAGATAAGTCTATGTCTATACAAACCATTTTAATCTCTGTGCGTGCCATAACTCTTGTCTGATGCACCCACCGCTTGCCTAGATTAACACAAAGACTGGAGATAAATGGCTCCATCTAGCCTACTGCTCAATAACACCAACATTTTCCTATTTACATGTTGTGATGTGTATAGTTACATCGCGTACTAAAACCGACGGAAAATGAAAAGTTGCAAGTTTCTAGACCGATATGGCTAGGGACTATACTCTCAATAATACAGGAACTTTGCTGCCGTGTATGGGTGCAGCAGGCGCAATGATATAACGCAGCATCTTATAAATGGTAATCAATTAGCCAAAAAACATGGTTGCTACACTTTTATTGTAATAAAACCATCGTTAACCCCGCAAAACACAGATTGTGAGATTTTTTTTTTAATAAAGAAGAGCATCAGCTCTTTGTTTTGATACATTGCATGCTCAGATAGTCATAAAACAAAATATTCTATTGGCTATTAAATTTTTGTGAAAATGGTCTAAAACCCTTGCGGTGGCTGGCAACTTTTTTTTTTAAACGCTGGCAGGGAAAGAGTTAATTCAATACTTCAAGACTTATTTTAGATAAAAGATATGAAGGCATTTTTATTTTCAAACTTAAACATTATTATATTTTAATCTCGACTACAACATGCCCTAGAATATTTTCGGATTATTTATTATTCAGTCACACTTTACAATAAGGCTCCATTGTTTAACATCAGTAAACTCATTAGCTAACAAAAACTGACAATGTAAAATACTCCTAAAGCATTTATTCATCGTAGTTCATCTTCATTTGAACAGGTAATTGTCATTAAGCATTCAAAATGTATTTAGAGCAGTTAAGTTGTTGATGATTGTCTTTTCAAAATCAATCAAACTCAAACGTAACAGTAATCAGCTGTTTTCAAGTTACTTACTGGTATTAGCCACGAGTTTAAGTTCAGTTAAAAACAAGAGAAAAGTTCAGAAAAATAACAGAGCAGAGCAAACAAGTTGTAACCTATTGGAAGACTTTAAATAATCTTTAAGTAGACTGATTTATTAAGGATGAAATATTACATTGTGACATGCAGTAGGCAGTAGCCTAGCCCACTATAAGAATATTATTTGATATTTTAATCTATTATTAAAAAAAAGAGCAAGATTTGAAAATTGTATTTACCCCCCAATATCAAAATGAGAAGATAAGGTCTTGGCATTGCAGTCCTTGCGTTGTTTCAAAGTGCCTATTAATCTAAGAGGTTATTTCCTGCTTTATGAGAAGAGCTGATGGAGCTATGATAAGAACTGAAACTAACAGTCTGTGTATGTTAGGAAGTGATCTGTCCATCAGGAACTGGTGCCCCTAAACGAGACACAACACAAATAGTATTGGTAAAACAAATATTGTTTATATACATATCCCAAAATTCCTATCTCAAAAAATTACATATCATGAAAAGGTATCATCTGAATCAACTAATTAACTCTAAACACCTGAAAAAGATTCCTGAGGCTTTTAAAAACTCCCAGCCTGGTTCATTACTCAAAACCGCAATCATGGGTAAGACTGCCGACCTGACTGCTGTCCAGAAGGCCATCATTGACACCCTCAAGCGAGAGGGTAAGACACAGAAAGACATTTCTGAACAAATAGGCTGTTCCCAGAGTGCTGTATCAAGGCACCTCAGTGGGAAGTCTGTGGGAAGGAAAAAGTGTGGCAAAAAACGCTGCACAATGAGAAGAGGTGACCGGACCCTGAGGAAGATTGTGGAGAAGGACCAATTCCAGACCTTGGGGGACCTGCGGAAGCAGTGGACTGAGTCTGGAGTAGAAACATCCAGAGCCACCGTGCACAGGTGTGTGCAGGAAATGGGCTACAGGTGCTGCATTCCCCAGGTCAAGCCACTTTTGAACCAGAAACAGCGGCAGAAGCGCCTGACCTGGGCTACAGAGAGGCAGCACTGGACTGTCGCTCAAATTTTGCATGTCATTCGGAAATCAAGGTGCCAGAGTCTGGAGGAAGACTGGGGAGAAGGAAATGCCAAAATGCCTGAAGTCCAGTGTCAAGTAACCACAGTCAGTGATGGTCTGGGGTGCCATGTCAGCTGCTGGTGTTGGTCCACTGTGTTTTATCAAGGGCAGGGTCAATGCAGCTAGCTATCAGGAGATTTTGGAGCACTTCATGCTTCCATCTGCTGAAAAGCTTTATGGAGATGAAGATTTCGTTTTCAGCACGACCTGGCACCTGCTCACAGTGCCAAAACCACTGGTAAATGGTTTACTGACCATGGTATTACTGTGCTCAATTGGCCTGCCAACTCTCCTGCCCTGAACCCCATAGATAATCTGTGGGATATTGTGAAGAGAAAGTTAACAGACGCAAGACCCAACACTCTTAATGAGCTTAAGGCCGCTATCGAAGCATCCTGGGCCTCCATAACACCTCAGCAGTGCCACAGGCTGATTGCCTCCATGCCACGCCGCATTGAAGCAGTCATTTCTGCAAAAGGATTCCCGACCAAGTATTGAGTGCATAACTGAACATAATTATTTGAAGGTTGACTTTTTTGTATTAAATCACTTTCTTTTATTGGTCGGATGAAATGTGCTAATTTTTTGAGATAGGAATTTGGGGTTTTCATGAGCTGTATGCCAAAATTAATCAGTATTAAAACAATAAAAGACCTGAAATATTTCAGTTGGTGTGCAATGAATCTAAAATATATGAAATTTTAATTGTATCATTACATTATGGAAAATAATGAACTTTTATCACAATATGCACATTTTTTGAGAAGGACCTGTATATAGGCCTATTGATACTATGGTGTGACCGTTAGTGTTCCCTTTCAGTCAGTCACTTCCGAATGTAGCCTATTGCCAGATTGTCGACGATTTCCGGCCCAAAATAAGTAACGTGGGCTGCGTTCAAATTCGAAACTAAATAAAAGCAGTAGGCGAATGAATTGTAGGCCTATGCCCGAATCCTCAGTAGTCACGTCCGAATCTTGCGAGAATTAGTTCATCAGCCAGATTTTTAAATGTTTATAAATAATATTAGTGACATGAATATTCTCTAACGTTTAGCATACTTTACATAACTTAGCAACATGGCAAACTGATAAATTAACAGGAACATAAATTGTGATTACAAATGCTCACTAACCTTAAGACGGCGCTGTGGTGGTGGAGTCCATGCAGGAGGAGCAGCGCTTGGCACTGCGTCGCTTTTCAGTACGAGACGTTTGGAGAAGGCCGTTTCCACCTCCATTGCGTTGGAGAAACAATCCCGCGTAAAATGCAGTTAGCACACTCCAGCTCTAGGCGGGAACTCGCGGTCATCCAGGCCAAGTGCGTGCAACCACTGGCACCTATTCCTTCCAGCACTGCTGTTGCAGCAACACTACACCTATGTCCCATCCTAACTAACCACTGTACTAAATACAGATAAAACGAATGCTAAAAATAAATGCTAACTTGAAGCTATCTTAACTGATGCAATATTATGCTAACTAACTATGCTTCTAACAATAATACACTAACGAATATATTTCAAATGTTTATTTCTTTTAATTTTGATGACTATAACGGACAACTAAGGAAAATCCCAAATTCAGACTCTGTTACCCTGATTTCCAAAGGAAATGCTAAATTGAATGCAAAAAACGAAGAAAAAAAAAATTCAATTAATTTCCAAAGAAAACGGATCAAACCAGGGCAAATGCATGAAAGAGAACAATGTACAGGTAGAAACTTTCAAAAGGGCAATCAAGAAATTAAATGACGACTTTAACTCTCGGAAAAACACCTGCATCATTTTTAATGTCAGTAAGAATAAGCCAATGTAAGGGCAAAAAGTGCCCAATATAAGTGATCGGAAGAAACAACGCAATTACAAGACATTTCACACACATTAATGCGCGCCACACATCACATCCAAAAATATGTAACTAGGTAAAGGGTTACTTCAGCGATTAGCATTAAGCTTTGTATCAGTAGAAACCCGGGAGTATATTCAAATTATATTATTTTCCCCCCTCATATGACCCTGAGACGAGAGAATTATGTATTTTATTCCTGGAAAAATCCCTCCGATGACGCAAATATTGTCATTTTGCGTCCTCGGAGGAGTTTTTGGCCAGAGGCTAAAGACTACAGCCAGCAGAGGGCGCTATTTCCACATGTTTTCAACATCACACTCACAGCACTCGGCTCGCGGAGCTGCGGAGATTCATGTAAATGGAGCGGTGGAGACCAAAGTGAGTGTTTCAACTTTTCAAATGAACTTCCTATGACAGTTAAGCTTCCAAAGACATGAACTGAACACGCGCCAGACTGATCACGCGCTGTGAATGCAGCAGCAGCCGAGAATCCAGTGCTTACCTCAGCTCATGTGATGATTGTAATCCGATCCTGCTGCGTTTGTGCCGTGACGCTCAATCGGCTCACTCGCATTATATCGAACAGACACGTTCAGTTTTTAATTGTAGTGTCTCTAACTGAACTGATTTTCTGAAAATGAACGTGGTAGGCAAGTGATCCAGTAATCCTGTAGCCGACTAGCCGCGCCTAGAGTAGGGCAGTGAAGCAGTGCGTTCTGGGAATTGTTGTCTTTCATCCCCATGAGACAAAAATACATTTTCTGTTTTCTCAGTCTAGAAGGCACCGAATTCAAAAATAATTTCACATTTCTACTACATTAATGACCCAGTTTAAATACAGATTCATCTTCCCAGCGCTGAAGTACCCCTTTAATACTGTACGATAATCCAAAAACGTGTTTACCTTTGTGTTGTGTTCTTCATAGAGAACAACAGTATGTCCTTTGTGAAGTACATATTGTAGAACATAACGCACTTAGCAAAGTCAAAGCTGATTAGTTGTTGATTTAAACCTCTTTCAGCAGCTATCGGGACATGTAGAGTGCAGTCTAGATGGTTCAAAAGTTGCAGATCAGTGCACATGGCGATGGACAGGAGTCAGAGTCATCGATTTTAATTCATTAGTAATCCAACTGTGCTCTTAGAGTTAATGTTAGTCATATTTATAAAGAGCCTTCGAGTCAACTCCCAGGCCCAGCACAGGTACAATCCACGTTTAGAGAGTTGGATCACTCTCCCACTCTTTACTGTAGTCTATAGATACAACTTATTGTATATTTATGCCGCTTTGGCATTACGATCACTTGAATTTGCCTGAAACGCTAGGGCTGTTATGCACTGGAAATGAAGATGATGCTGAGCTTCCCACTGTAATGGTGTCTGTGCATGCTGAATCAGATTCAGAGTTGACAGCCATGCTTTTTCCCCCGTGCCTCTTTCCCCGTATGTGCATGGGAAAACTAAACCAAAATCTGCTTAAGTTTTTTCATCTCTCACTACCCTTGATGGTGGGGCAGCAGTGTTACTGGCAGGCCGCCTCTGCAAGTCTACAGAAGACCAAAGCACTATTAATGCACAAGGGTAGTTCTGAGCTATGGTTGATGCAGGAACAGTGCACGGTAATTGACCATGATTAAAGTCAAAGCCAGACGATGTCCACCCAAGTGGTCCAAAATCGCCCCCTGGATAAACCTTGCAGAGGTGCGAGATGTCGTCAAAGTGCGACAAAGTGTGACTTGATGCTCCCATCTCAAAAGGTGGCCTTTTCATTCTCACCCCCCTCCCCAATTGACAACGGGCAGCAGCGTGTTGCTCGAGAATAGCCACCAAGCCTTCTCACGCACCTTCTGCCCAACCATGGAACCAGGTAAGTGGGATGCACATTCAGACCCCATTTCGGGATGCTATGCCTCTCGAGTAAGGTCCCAGCATTCCACCTCGCTGTGGGTACATCTGTGGTTCCGTTGGTCCCACTGGTATGGTCTCTGGGAGCCTGGCTAGCGCTCCCAGAATGTCCCGCTTGCTCATCCACTTCATCAGAATTAGCTATATTCAATTTGCCCAGCGTCCCCACCCAAGTACATTCAGTTCACCTCCATGCGAACCAGTGAAGGCGGTGGGTTACGGCCAATCTTGGGCCTGCAAGTATTGAATCCTTCCCGTTCAAAATACTAACGCAGGAATGCATTTTTGAATTCATCTGTCCCTGAGTTTGGTTATAACCAGAGCTGTCTTTGGTACCTTACATAAGTAGAAATTTTGGGTATCCATACTTTACTGGAGTAATACACTTTTTACTTCTACTCCTTACATTTTCACACAATTATCTGTACTTGTTACTCCTTACATTTTAAAAATAGTGAAAATTTAATTTAATTTCAGATAAATCGTGTCATCTGGATTGGGTGAATTTGATTGTGGTTGGATGAGAAATATAAACATATAACATTCCGACACCCTATTGGTTTCTATGCAATCCATTGCTCCTGCACATGACAACAATCACACACAGTGTTGTCAGATTGGGCGGGATCCAGCTGATGAACATGCACTTTCAGCCAAACAGCGATCATCAGGCAGACATGACAGCAATTTTTTTAGCGCGATAACTCGTATCTGTATTTTCAAGTGATCGCTATGCTAAAATGGCATACATATACAGTAAGTTCTATCTACAGTAAACAGTGGGAGAGTGAACCAACTCTTAAACGTGGATTACACCTGTGACATGAAGACTTTATAAATATAATCATGACTCCTGTCCATCGTCATATACACACTGATAGTGGCCTTCAGATCTTCTGCATTGTTGGGTCTGGCATATCGCATCTTCCTCTTCACAATACCCTATAGATTTTCTATGGGGTTAAGGTCAGGCGAGTTTGCTGGCCAATTAAGAACAGGGATACTATGGTCCTTAAACCAGGTACTGGTTGCTTTGGCACTGTGTGCAGGTGCCAAGTCCTGTTGGAAAATGAAATCTGCATCTCCATAAAGTTGGTCAGCAGCGGGAAGCATGAAGTGCTCTAAAACTTCCTGGTATACGGCTGCGTTGACCTTGGACCTCAGAAAACACAGTGGACCAACACCAGCACATGACATGGCACCCCAAACCATCACTGACTGTGGAAACTTACACTGGACCTCAAGCAACGTGTATTGTGTGCTTCTCCTCTCTTCCTCCAGACCCTGATTTCCAAAGGAAATGTAAAATTTACTTTCATCAGAGAACATAACTTTGGACCACTCAGCAGCAGTTCAGTCCTTTTTGTCTTTAGCCCAGGTGAGACGCTTCTGACGCTGTCTGTTGTTCAAGAGTGGCTTGACACAAGGAATGCGACATATGAAACCCATGTCTTGCATAGTGTTTCTTGAAGCAGTGACTCCAGCTGCAGTCCACTCTTTGTGAATCTCCCCCACATTTTTGAATTGGTTTTGTTTCACAATCCTCTCCAGGGTGCGGTTATCTCTATAGCTTGTACACTTTTTTCTACCACATCTTTTCCTTCCCTTCGCCTCTCTATTAATGTGCTTAGACACAGAGCTCTGTGAACAGCCAGCCTCTTTTGCAATGTCCTTTTGTGTCTTGCCCTCCTTGTGCAAGGTGTCAATGGTCGTCTTTTGAACAACTGTCATGTCAGCAGTCTTCCCATGATTGTGTAGCCTACAGAACTAGACTGAGAGACCATTTAAAGGTCTTTGCAGGTGTTTTGAGTTAATTAGCTGATTGGAGTGTGGCACTAGGTGTCTTCAATATTAGTAAGTAAGATTTTCCTTAGTTGTCAGTTATAATCATCAAAATTAAAAGAAATAAACATTTGAAATATATCAGTCTGTTTGTAATGAATGAATATAATATACAAGTTTCACTTTTTAAATAGAATTAGTGAAATAAATAAACTCTTTGATGATATTCTAATTATATGACCAGCACCTGTAGTCATATTTGAGCCATTTTCCTGGAAAATAGATATTTTTATCATCAACATTATGTTTTAAGGAGATAAAACGGTAGGATACAATAAAATATCACATTATTTTGGCACATGTACATTT
Source organism: Gobiocypris rarus (assembly GCA_023029165.1). Lineage (NCBI taxonomy): Eukaryota > Metazoa > Chordata > Actinopteri > Cypriniformes > Gobionidae > Gobiocypris > Gobiocypris rarus. Next base: position 20,997,839 of record CM040934.1, on the reverse strand, counting down.
ACATTCATGCCTCTGAAGTTAGACTTTTTGTACCATTACAATACTTATAGGCAACAAGTCATAATATCTTCTGCTCAATTAAACATTTTAATGCTCAGTAGTACACATAAATGGTTCTTAGTGTATTTACATTGTACTAAAATGCATTCATTTTCAATGGACATATATGAGGCTGAAACAGGTAGCCTAGTGCATCCCACATTTTACAACATTAACATTTGAATATAACATTATAGTCATTATGGCCTTTAGTCAAATGTTTTTTGAGGAGGTGGGGTAGTGCACTATAGGCTCCTGTAGCGCGGGAGCCTTACATTACTTTTACTTTTATACTTTAAGTAGTTTTGAAACCAGTACTTTTTCACATTTACTTGATTCACATTTACTTGAGTAAAAAGATTGAGTTGATACTTCAATTTCTACAGAAGTATTTTTAAACCCTAGTATCTATACTTCTACCCAAGTAATGGATGTGAGCACCTCTGGTTATAACACCTGTATGCATTGGTGGAACCTGTGCTAGGCTCGGTGCTCATTTGTTGTGATCCCTGCGATCCCATATGTGTATTCTTCCACGGTGTTGGTATGGCTATCTTATTGGCTAGCCCATGCCTTTCCTTTGGCAGAGTCCGCTCTGCCATCTCTGCTGGTGTCGTTCTCCTCCCTAACTGGGCTGGAGCCACCCTAGAGACATTCCATATGTTGTACTGCCCTAGTCGGCCTGTCCATACAACGTGATGTAGGGAATGACCAGCTGAAAGGGAACGTATCGGTTACGTATTAAACCCTCGTTACCTGAAGAAGGGAACAGAGACGTCATGACCTGTACCACCGCTGGGCAGCCAGGTCACCAGCTCGGCTCTTCCGCAAAAAACAAAAACAAATATGCGAAGCTTCCATATTTATACCCACATGGCAGGGTGGTGAGTCAGATGCAAATGTCGAATGCCAATGTGCGTTTAATTACACTCAAAGTGGATTGGTCTCTAAAGCAGGGGTGGGGAACGTTGATCCAGAAGGGCCACTCTCTTGCAGAGTTTGGCTCCAACCCTAATCAAACACACCTGAAGCTAATCAAGGTCTTCAGGATTACTAAAGTTACAGGCTGGTGAGTGTTTTTACAAGAGAGTGGCCCTTCTGGATCAACGTTCCCCACCCCTGCTCTTAAGCAAGATCCCAAATCATTTGGCTCACTGACCCGATGTGATGTCTGGGTTCCCTCCTTCATGGAATAAGGGTTACATACGTAACAGAGAAGTGTTTATCTGGGAAAAGGATTACATTTTTTTTTTCAGGTGTAGCTAACCCTTCTAATCAAGGCATTTAGGATTACATACAAATACCAGGGTGGTGTGTTGGAGCAGGGCTGAAAAAGATGTTCTTTAAAATCTGTAACATAAAGGGAAATGGCACTACATGAAAACTCTTGAATGATCTCTGCAACAGAAGTGAAACTGTTTAACTTTAAACTATATATATACTCCGAAACACAGTACTTGAAAATGGAGGTGAAGGTTAGAATTCTGTGACCAAATCAAGATGAAGTAGCAGTATGCATTCAGAGAATAGTTATTTTTTCAGAAGAACAAGTTAACATGCTGATAAAGCTGTGAAGCAGATTTGAGGAACTATGCACAGATGAAACTTAAACTGTCATTATGCAGAGTTAATTTCCTGTCAGCTTCAGCTTTTTATAAAGCAAACAACTTGTTTCTTTGAATGAGAGTGCTTGAAATCTATGGAAGCTTGTTTCCACAACAGAATAAAACATTTTAAAAGATAATTGCGACTTTTTATCTCACAGAGGTGGAGTTCACAGAGGAATTTTTTTTTCTCAAAATTGTGTGAAATTAAGTCAAATTTGCGAGCTGTAAAGTCCCAATTGGGAGTTATAAAGTCAGAATTGCGGGATATAAGGTTGCAATTGCGTGTTAGATGTCAGAAATATGAGATTTAGGGCCATATTTACTAAACAAGGCAAATTAGTGAGAGAACGAAATTCCATAAAAGCGCCAATGGGAGTAGAAAGTTCTGTATGTGATCTACGACACGGAAATGAAAGAACACGTACAAACAGCCGGATTTCCATAATGACCAATGAAATCTACCAATTAGCGTCTGGTCAGCAAATAATGGCGCACACACAAGTAAATTGACATGGGGCAAAGATGTTGGGTCTGGGAATTTACCATTGGCAGGGCTCAATCCGAGGGGAGCGATAAACGGTAGTCTTTCAAATTCCCTCTGCACACAATAGGATAGCACTACAACCAACCAGAGTGGCATGCATTTTCCCACCTGCGGAGCTAGTTGATAGATTAAACTTTTGCCGTAAAACTACATCTTCCTTTTTTAAGAATGACTTCAGTGACTTCTCAAGGAAAAGCAATAGAGATTGCTAAGATATGTGACCAACAGGGCAGCAACGTCATCAGAACGCAAAGAATTTTGGTTATGTTTGGCCCGTTTACATGGCCTGGCATAGATAGCAGGCTAGTGTTCTGGCATGAAAATAATTAAAAATAACAGATAATTAAGATAACAAGTTACATTAACAAAGACTAGTTGTAGCTATCTTAAATGGCCAATTTCACCCAAGGTAAAATAAATTCAGTTCAAATTAATAAATAATATTTATCCTGCTGCTGAAACCCTAAGGAAAAGGTTCAATTTTGAAGTTAATCCATGGGTTTTTTGTATGACAGAACACGAAACAATTGAACACCTTTTTTTCTCTTGTTCAGTCACAATGGGGTTTTGGAAGGATGTTTATCGATGGTTTATTGGGATCAATAACTCTTTATTTAACAAATTTCAAGTGATGATATATATGGATGGTATGTCAAAAAAGGTATCTAAAATGGTGAACTTTATTTTCATTATGGTAAAGTATCATATACACAAAAATAAGTGGAGTAACAGCAAGCCCAACATAAACTGTTTTAAGTTAAATTATATAGCATCTCTAAAGGTGTTATCGGAAGAAAACCAGTCCATAAACGAGTTATATGAAACGATGTCAGAGTCTCTTGCTCTTTGAGTTTACAGTCCTATTTTCTTAAACACGCTTGAAGCACTTATGTTGTTTTGTCAGCCCCTGTAATTATTTTTTATTTTATTTTTACTTTTATTTTTTATTTTTCTTACTTGATATGATATGAGTTTGTACTGTTTTAAATGCGAACACATGTTTATTTTTATTTTCCTCAAACGAGTTCTTGATGTAAATTTAAGTTCAAGTTTATATGACATTTTGTAAATTGAAAAAAAAAAAAATTATTAAAAAAAAATATTAAAAATGAGAGAGAAAAACAGAATATAATCCTACAAAATGCAGCGGACTAAAGAAAACATTGTTGGACCATATCGCCTAAAACTACATCCTAATGCAAAGACGAGATATGATGAGAAAATAAAGGGAATCAAAGGACTGGATCCTTACGAACTGAGTGATTGGTCAAGGGACGTCAAACTGTTGCCTAACTTCCAGCACCCATATATATGGATTTCTTTTAAAAAGGTTTAAAAATGAAAGAAAAGACGAGAGTCGGCTGTTTTTGAATAGCCTATTGTAAGCTTCTAATTTAAAATGTTTGTGATTTTAGGCTATAACCTATGTTTAAATGTTTTGCCACTTGTGTGTGTTAAATCTAAAGTAGGCCTACTAGGCTATATAAATATAAATGAATTAATTAAATGTAGTAGGCTACTTTAAAACCTGACATCTATGAAAGTGTAAACAAAGAGAATTGCAATTCTGACAAGCCATGTTCAGTAACAACTTTTGGATTTGAAATAAAAAATAATAAATGCTGTGTTTGTGGTATACAACTGCGGATCAATCGCACTGCAAACGCAGCATATGTGAAAGCAGAACAGGGCGGCTCCTGAACCGCAACTGAGTATGTGTAAAAAAGGGCGTTAGAGTTAGTGCGTTCACACACAAAGTTTTCAGAAAATTCAAGTCGCTACAGCAGGCCCAGATGGATGGGTCCGGGTCCAGGTCCAGGACCTGGAGATTGTAAAAGTGGGGCAGAAAACTGTCATCCGTGTGAAGGTATACTAATGTTTTAAGCACCACAGTCCTTGTCTCTCTCATCTATCTGCATGCAGTCAGAATTCAACAAACCTGTACACCGTCATTATTTTTCCACGCTGAAAAACAATAAAGGGATATCTTAAGCTTATGCCACTTCTATCGTGAGAACGACTATTGCAGTTTATAACACAGCAGACGGCATGAACACTGCGTTCTAACCTCCATGCAAAGTCTGGGGTCCGGCGTTTGTGCCGCGGATTCCCAAAATGCTTTACGTTCACCACCGGGAATACGTCATGATGACGACACATTAGCAATCTCTATACTCCAAGTCTTCCAGATTCGCGACCAAAGCTGATTCGAAAGACAGCTGTTCATCAGCAGCAGCAGCCATCTTCTTTTCAAGTAGCAGGGAATTCCAAAAACAGTAAAAGAAATGGACACAGCGACCCCGTAGACTTCAACGGTGAAAACCGAAGTCAATTAAAAGCACTTACTTCCTGATGGCTGAGCGTACTGCGCAGCCTCAAACTGAGCTTGACGATGTAGATCTGACGTGAGCAACCTGTCTGACAGTTGTAAGTCTTCTAGTAGTTGTGGAAAGTAAAATCTGAATCACGTTGTTGAAATGCTTTGTCCGGTTGCTTTTGGCTCTCTATGGGCTTCTCCCCTGACTTTATGCCTCCACGTCCCCCCGATTGCCTCATAGACAGTAAAAGATTGCCTGTGAGCGTGTCCTCCTGTCTACCACGACAGAGAGTTGCGGTTATGATGCAATTGTAGCCTATAAAAAACAGCTTCTACGGGGCAATGGTGTATAAGATACAAGGTAATGGAGCCTTTTATACATTGTCGTGTTTCTTTAGAAATAAACAATGGACAAATGGAGTCTTTAAACGCCTCAGATGTTAAGTTATTCGCTGTCAAAGTGACGCCAAAATGAATGGGAGTCATTGGGATGCTAACAGCAGGTGATGGCTTGGTTAGCAATAGGCTTGTTTGAGATGAGCAAAATCTGCGCAGAACCGATCACCGGTGATCAGCGCGAGATGCATGCCGGTTAGAAATGTGTCCGAGGGCGTTCCGCCTTCCTCTGATGTCATGCTGACGTATGTCAAAAAACTCTCGCGACCGAAAGGCGGATGTGTCGGATTCTGCAGTCAAGCGCAGTTGCTCTCCACCGACTGCGCTGAGCAAAAGCATGATGGGAAACGACTTACTGACGACACAGCTTAATGCTCATTGGTTTAAACAAACGTGACATGTGATTCTTTTTTTAAATGTTTGATTTTAAAACTCTGATATCATGTTTTAATGTCTATAAATTATGTGTGAATATTCCCAAACTGTGCGACAGTGCGACCTCTCTGTGTGTTATGTGATTGTTGTCATATTTATAAAAATATATAAAAACATGTATGTAATTAAAGTAAAAATGATTATAAACACGTCTTTCGAATGGAAATAAATAACAAAAACTTTGAGTGTCTTGTTAATAATATTTATTTTCATATAAAAGCAACAGAACTTAAATTACATCCAGTTTCTCAGCAACGCAGTGCATGAGTGTGAATCCCGCGATATCCGCCTATGATCTCGCAGGTGTCTGATCCACTACGAGAAGACAGAACTGTCCGTCTTGCCTGCACTTTTTTCACTCCTCCCTTCACTGCAGCCGCCTAGTCTCGCCATCATTTCAGGCGATGCTAGGCGCATCTCAAACAAGCCTAATGCCTATGAAAGGTATGCGTTGGGGCTGGATTACCCCCTTGGAAACTGACTGACGACACAGCTTAATGCTTATTGGTTTAAACAACAGTGATGTATGGTTCTTTTTTAAAAATGTTGATTTTAAAACTCTGATATTATGTTTTTATGTGTATAAATTATGTGTGAATATTCCCAGACTGTGCAAAAGTGCAACCTCTCTGTGGGTTATGTGATTGTCATTTTTAAAGAAAAATATAAAAACATGTATAATTAAAGTAAAAAAACGATTGATAAACACGTCTTTTGAATGGAAAAAAATAACAAAAACTTTGGGTGTCTTGTTTATAATATTTATTTTCATATAAAAGCAACAGAACTTAAATTGTCCAGTTTATCAGCAACACAGTGCACGAGTGTCTGATCCACCATGAGAAGAGAGAACTGTCCGTCTTGCCTGCACTTTTTTCACTCCTCCCCTCAGTTTCAGGCGAGGCGAGGCGTATTTCAAACAAGCCCTGACTAAAGTTTGGATTTTAAGATCGCATGCAAACGGAGAGTTGCTAAAGATGACCCTGGCTGCAAATTATTTTGCTGCTGCTAGGGTACGTTTAGATTTATAGGCTAAGCTGTTAGTAAAGTTGGCGCATAAATTCACAATTCATACATTTTTTCCTCACAATTGCAAGTTTAAACCTTGCAATTCTGACTTTATAACACGCAATTGCTAGATATAGTCAGAATTGTGAGATTAACTTGCACCTCTGAATACATTTTTATTTTATTTTTTTCACAGAATTTGACTTCATAACTCATAATTGCGAGTTAATATCTCACAATTCTGACTTTTTTTTAAATTATCTTTTACATTGTATTATTCTGTCAAGGAAACAAACTTCCATAGGTCACCAAAGTTTCCCCCAATTTTTTTTTTTATCAGCCTGCAAAGCCATCTGAACATTTCCCTCTTTTCTGTATTCTGTAACAATCATGCCACACATTTGTTTAATTAGGGTACTTAACATGTATATTATCAATGTAATTACTTAATCAGTTATCTGTTCATATTTTTTGCATGGATTTAAAACTGCATTCATTTTGAGTATTTCATTTACTTAAAAGAATAATATTAGTTTGTGCATCAATACTAGTCATAAATGTACCAAGTTCAGCTGTAATACTCAACGGTTACAAAAGAGAACAGTTTTTTTTGAAGAATTTTTTTCAGTAATATATGAAAAAACACTTTGCACATTGAAAAGGTTCCATGGATATTAAAGGTTCTTTATGGAACTATTAATGCCAAAAGAACCATTATTTTTAAGAGTTTATAGCAATGCACAAACAGATAGATAATGTAATGCAATATGAAAATAAAAAAGCTCCCATTTTAGAGTGTGACCCTAAACACTTCATGTTACTAATATTTCAACAAGGAAATGGCAGCTTTGTAATTCACAAAAAAAAAAAAAAAACCGTGGTCAGAAACACACAAAACAGAAGTCTTTATTAAACATTACTCTTATCATCCAGGGACCTAACACAACAGAAACATTTTTGTGCGTTTGACTGTATAACAACTGTTAAAGCAGTACAGGGGTTGTGCTGTACGTCGTGTAGATCTCGGTTTGTCATCCTTTAAGTGAGAAAAGAGGCCTGTCGCGGTCTGTGACGCAGTATGGCTCAACAGCGATGAACCTTTGGGCAGTGACTGAATGCAGAACCAAATGAAACAGACAGTACTGAGCAACTGGAAGAGGCTTGAGATTTTCACAAAAGATAGAGAAGTGAATAGACATGAGCTCTGTGCATAGTTGCAGTGAAACGGTTCACACCGTACTCTCAGGCGAACATGTTAAGGAGGAAGTCATTTCCCACCGCACTGACCAAAGGTTCATGCAAAGGGTTCAGCAGACGTGATGCAGAGGCAGAGCTGTTGTAAACGGATACAATAATGATATGCTGACATTGATCCGCCAGGACTGGATCACATGGAGACGCTCTTTCATTTTATTGGTTCATTTTATCTATTGATTTAATTCAATGGGATTGTTTACATAAAAATTGTCATTTACTCATCCTCCTGTTGTCCCAAAGATGTGTGAATTTTTTTCTTGTGAAGAACACAAAAAAATAAATTATGTAATTGTTTATGTCAAATGGGGACCAAAACCATTAACTTTCATTGTAACAACTAAGTTTGGAACAAAAGGGTCAAGTTAATGAATGTAACTATAAGAATTATAATCTTTTAGAAACGATCAAGCCAATACAAGACTGTCTTACTGAAATCTATAATTTCTAGATAACTAAGCTCTTAATTGTAAATACAGCCCTTGTTATGTTTTTTTTTTGGGCCTAATAAGGTTTCAGATACGGGGACCGATGTGTACACATCAGTGAACGCTAGCGGTCTCATGAATCCAGACTCCTGGCAGGGATCAGTGCGTTACAGAGGCAGAGTTGTTTGTGAGCGTTACTTAAAGTGATTGTCACACAGAGGCAGTGTTGTTGTTGACAATTGTTCAATGATTGTTGCAGGAGAGCAGAGGCAGTGATGTTGTAAGGTACACAGGAGGATGACGCGGCGGTGGGAGCATCCCAGCACGTGAGACGGATGATTAGAAACACAAACCTACTACTAACAGGGCTTCAAAATCAAGATGCAGGGGGAAAAAAGGTGCCAATTTGCGTGTGAAATGCTCAATAACAACATTCTCAATTGTGTGATGTGGTGGTTTTTACAAGCGTTTAGCTAAAAATACATTTTTTGTTCTTTGTCTGCAAGTTATTATTTGGAAATCTCCTTTATTTAACAATCTGCTAATACTGTGTAGAAGGGGGTATCAGTTTCTTTCGACAGTTGACAATTACAAAATTAAAAGTAAATTAAGAAACGATATTAAAAAGCTACAGGAAGGCATTTACCACTCCTTTAAAACAGATCTTATTCACATCTTAAAATCACAAGCTGCATGTTTACATACTTCATTTCATTGCCACAAACTGCCAAGTTGATCATTCTGATGAAGTCTAATATAGCTCCACATCATCTGGACAAAATTGCATTTTAACCCCATCGTACTTCACGTCTTGAAGTACACGCATCATTTTCAGTGCTAGTGTGACGTGCCCTTGAGCATGATGTGAATCTTGGTGAGCGCAACAGTGGGCCGACCAGAATCGTGTTCAACTCTTGAGAAAAGATAAGAATTGTTCTGCATTCCACCTAAGACAAAAAAATTCTAATCTCATATTTCTGTCAATATAGATTTCATATATTCATATATCTTTTGTAAGAAAACAAAGAAACAGAACCAAAACGGCTGGAAAGTTCAAAATGTCCCTGACTTCTGGACATTTGACGTCCTAATGTCCTTTAGCTTCCTTTAAGGGATTGAAGTTTATAAAATATCATCACAGGCCGAGAGAACGCATCCCTCAGATGAGGAAGAGAGTTTCCCTGGGCCTTCACAGTCTGTGTGATGGGAGCAGAGCCGGGAAGACACAGTAAAGAGCTGCTTCTGCACACACAGGGCATATGTTCTGCTGTCTTCGTGAACCACTGCCACATGAAAAGCTTGTCACTGAATCACTGGTGGGTTTTAATGACGGTGTGAGTTTTGACCAGGCTCGGCCTGTGTGTAACTCAATTGGTCTTCAGCTAATGAAAGCCTGCCAGATTTACTGTTCAATTCGGGTCCGGTCTCCCCGGATCAAAGTCTACTGGAATTCTGGTCTCAGGCGCCGGTCTGCTGTGGCTTATTTCTGGTTTCTAACCAGTTTCATTCTGTATGGAGCCCTGTCTGGAGGTGAGAGTCAGGGCGAGTGAGCTGAGGGACTGCTGTGTGCAGAGCTGGGAGACAAACTGGGGCTGCAGCTTCCTGGTGGGGCTCCTCCTCCTCCTCTCGCCCCACTGCCTCCTTCAAGACCCTCTGAATTCTCCAGCATCTCCTGAATGAGTGGAGGCATGGAGCCGGGGATCTCCATTTTCAACGTTATTACCCGTTCCGCTCCTGAATGAGAAATAAGACGTTAGATTGGCTTCTGGTTGATCACGCTTGATCTTCAAAGATTGACAGTGAATCTAACCTTTAGCGCTGATGCTCCTGAGGTCTGTGATCTTCATCAGCATCTTGGGGAACATGTGTGGTTTATGAGGTCTCCTTTTTCTCACGTAGATCTTTAGGGCCTCCAGCAGCGGCTCCTGAAGCACATCTACCTTATCCGACTGCTCAAGATCCTGCCGATCTGAGCACAGGTGCACATCAGTTTTACATCAGCTAACAAAGAATCACAAGCAGGAAATATAAAGTTTTTGTTGACTATCTAAATAACAAATAAACAAAATACAATTTCATGAGGTTTAGAGACTCAATGTAAAAAATAACTACTTTGCAGATAAATCTATTAAAAGGTGCACTATGCAACTTTTCCGTCCGCTAGAGCAGTGGTTCTCAAACCTGTCCTGGGGACCCCTCACCGCTGCACATTTTGTATGTCTCCTTCATCAGACACACCCAATTCAAGTCTTGCAGTCTCTACTAATGAGCTAATGAGTTGAATCAGGTGTGTTAGATGAGGGAGACATGCAAAATGTGCACTGGTGGGGGGGTCCCAAGGACAGGTTTGAGAAGCACTGCGCTAGAGGGCGCCTATTCAAAACAAAGGTGTAGTTTGATGATGGCAAGTTTGAGCGCAGAACTCCACATATGTGGTCTTCACCTCACAGCCGTGGAAAAGAACCACTGGACCACTGATTTATATAAATCAGTGGACCACTGATCTATATAAATCAGTGATCGGGACAGGACTCGGGCAGAAATCATGTTCAAGGATTTTATTATTAACGTTACTGTAGTATGAAGCAGAGCAGGACAGTGTTGTGGGAGCTGAGCAAGACCACTGGAGACCAACACACGGCTCGCAAGCAACGGGACTTTTATTATGACGGGACACAGTCCCCGGTGCAATTTCCGGTCATGAGTATGAGGTAACGCAGCTCTGTTTATCATATTAGATACATTTGAGTGTGTTGAGAATTAAGTTATGATGTTACTGTGTGCATTCGCTCGGCGGCTGCTGTGACACTTGTTGCAGACTCCAGTAAGAGTAAAGCCTTTCTGCCAAATAAAACCGAGGGTAACGCAGATATGACGCAATTGACAGGCGACTCCCTCAGACGTCCCAGTTCATTCTTAAAAATAGCAATTTTCTCACAATTTACAAATAGTTGGAAACATTTGGGATATTTTAAGTACTCAACTGAACATATAACACTGGCCTAGTAGTTTTTGGATATTTTACTGCAAAAATCCTACATAGTGCACCTTTAAACAAACTTTAAATAAGGTTAGTAAACAAATAAACAATTATTATATATTTAAATAAATAATTTTTTTTTGTAAATAGACCAATATTAAATAAACAAACAAACAAAAAAGAGCCAATATTGGCTTACAACAATTATGGGGCAAATATACTGTGCAGTGTGCATCCATAGCTGTAAGTTCCTCTTATTTACAGTGGTTTCATTTTTTGGGCTTTGCACTTTGTATACAAGTAATGTATAAGCACCAGAGAATGGCTAAATACAATACAGCTAATAAGCAAAAGTCAATGTTATGTGATTACTGACTGCATGAAAAAGTCAACATTCAAAAACCAAAATATGGCCAAAAGTGTTTCCAATCTGATTGAAAAAGCTGCAGTACCTCCACACAGCAGACAGATGGCACTGAGAAGCCCAGTCTCTGCATCATCCATCTCCAGAGGCAGGAGCTGGTTGGCGAAAGCGAATACCAGATCTGTCAGTGGACCGAAGCCGGCGTTGTGCATCTGAGTGCGATTCAGTGTCAGACCATCTGAAAATGTCATGGTGTCCTGATCTGGTGTGTAGCGTGTACATATTCGCAGAATCTGAGGAAGTAATTCAAGACACACAGATAAGCACTCAGCCTACACACCACTGCACATGTGTATAAATATTCATGCACAACATAAGGTGTGAGATTTGGACACAAGAACTCATGTGAGTGTGTTGTGCTCTCACCAGGATGTCAAGACAGGCGGCCTTTAAGAGAGTGATCTGATCTGCGATAGTGAGCGTGGTAAAGCCGGGCAGCTGCTTGGCGAACTCGACTGTTTTAATGATGCATTTGGTAGAGAGTTCGCTGAACTTGTCCCACAGGTCAACGTCCAGAGCGACCCTGTGGTCTGCACTGTTGTTCTGTTCAAGAACAAGAAAGAGACCATGTTTGGTTGCTTTAATAACAGATTGTGACATCAACATTAAGAGCTGCTCTGCCTCGGACTTACCGTGGTGTATTTGCCCAGCTGACAGAGTGAGGGGAAGGTTTCCTGATGGGCCTTCCTCACCCGCTCGATCATCTGCTCTGTATCAGGACTTAAGACGTAACTCTCTGAACACTCCTGCTTCTTCTCGTCCTTCTTCCTCTTGTTCCGGTCGTTTCGAACCGCTACTTAGACACATGAAAACAATCATCAAACCACCTGGTACATCCACTACACTGATTATAATGCATAAACATGTGGATTCATATGCTTTATACCAAAAACGGCAATACATAATAATGATTTAAAAAAGAAGAGACAATATCTTCCACAAGATGGCAGTAAAAGTCTAGTGTTTTTTTTCTCTCTCTGCCTGATGAAAAAAGCCCATCATGCATAGTTAAACCTCTTTCAGAACCACATTCTTCTTGTGATTCAATCATTTTGGCAGCTAATTTACTTCAAAACAACAAATGAAAGAAAGAGGAGGAGTTGGATTAAGTGGGAGACCAAGAGGACATTTATGGAGCTATAAATACCATATAGAAAGGAACAGGGATATAAAATACATTCCTGGCAGTATTTCCATAGAGAAAAAGAGAGCTGAATGAGAACGGAACACTTTGATGTGACAGTTTAAAAAAAAAAAGCTTTAGGTAAGAGTCTCAAACAAGCAGAAAGAGAGGAAAAATTCATAGGATATTATTCTCTGGCCTCTTTCCATCTCTTTTTGTGACATTGGAAACATGTATATGGTGATATACCTGCCTTAAAAATACTGAGTAAAATCACACAATAATAGAAGAGAGATACAGAAAATGCACACTGAAGACATAGAGGCATTATACATCTGCATTAACATACAATGGTTTAGCAAAACCCACTGGTTTTTGCGTAAACCTTGCCTTGAAAAAGACTACCATTGAAAAGTCTGGGGTCAGAAAGTTAAAAAATAAAATACAAATTTCAGAAACTTTTATACAGCTAGGATGCATTAAATTGATTAGACATTTAAAATGTTACAAAATAGTTTCATTTCAAATAAACGTTCTATTCATCAAAAGAAAAACTAAAAAAAGCTTAACAGTTTCCACAAAATATAATATTTTTTACACTGATGATAAAAAAAAAGTTTCTTGAGGAGCAAATCATATTAGACTGAAGGATCATGTGGCACTGAAGACTGGAGTAATGATGCTGAAAATTCAGCTTTGCAATCACAAAGAAATTACAATTTATTCAAATACATTAAAAAATATATTAAAATAGAAATCACTTATTTGAAATTGATAACTTTATTGATCAAAAGTTTAACAAAGATGAAGTGTCGTCTCAATGAAGTGTCATACCCACTGGTGCCAGTGATTAGTCAAACATAGTCCTACCTGAAACCAACACTGCTGTGTCGAGCTGGTCTGGATGCTCATACAAACAATCTTTTGATAGTATCAGTTTTTAGGCTTCAGGGAAATAAAGCTCTGAGTGGTTTACTTAGTTGTTTCTGCACATTAAACTGGGATAAGAAAATTGAAAGAACTGCAAACTTCACTGTTAAAAATAATCATTGTGAGACTGTGCATGCAAACTCTCATTGTGTTTCATCACACATACACACACAGATGTGCTGATAGTGTGCAGCGTGTAGAGATGAGAAATGAATGTTGGTGGTTGTTAATAACCGTGACAAACGACCTCTGCTTTCACTAAAATCCAACCTAATCTAATCACGTCACATGACAAATATCAGACTGCTTTAAACAGGCTCTCCCTCTGCGCCTACATTCCTCCCTCCTTCCTTTCTTCCCTCTCTCCGTCTCTGTTTTCCTGGAACCTCACAATCTCTCTCTTTTCTTGTACTCAGAGACTCAATCACTCCTTTATCTCATGTTTTCTTGCTGTTTTTGGTTAGGACTCCTTCCTTTGTCTAAAGATAACTCCGTGGCTGCTCTTCTCCCTCCTCCACACACACACTGGGGGAGTGAGAGCGAGCAAGAGGGGTGGTAAAGGATGATTCTCACTCACTTCTCCCCACAGCCACATATTCATTTCTCCAGAGGGAGCTGGGTGCCAGCATGGGCTCAGAAAACACAATCTAATGGAGCCATTAAAGAACTATTAACGCAGGGAGGTAATCTTTCACGACACGACATGTGCAAAAAGACGAAACCTGCTTGCAAACAACTTTATGATGACAAGAGCGCGCCATCATATGCAGGCAGAGAAAATGAAATATGTAAAATAACTAATCTAGGGCAGAGATTTCATTCTGCTCTGGCAGAAACAGCAAATTACAGTTCAGTATAGCAGTGTAGATTTTTTAAATTCCAATAACAGAACAAAAGAACATACAAACCCATATTCAGTCTTAAAATGGCAAGCGCAACTAAATCCAACTTAAGGGTAAAGGTCTTACTGTGATGTCAGATGTGCTGCTGTATGACTTTTTATATTACCTTTAGCTTTGATTTATTAGCTTTAGCTGATATTCATCATTATATTTATTTATTGTCATAGCACAAATACACAAACCTTCTCTTTATATACTTGTACATAAGCCTGTCAAACACACTTTTAGTATCACTATGAAATATGACAAGACAATCACAAGTGTGCTGGAAAATGTTATTTCACAGGTCATCCGTCAGAGACCTCTGCCCAGTAGGTGGCGACAGCAGGAACAGAGAGACTAATCCCTGACAAGAGGCCTTCATAGTACAGTGTGCTGAACATATGCTGTAGTAGAGGCCCTGCGGAGCACAGTAGTACTAGAAGTAGCTAACTGCTCATCAATGCTGCATTTATTTGATCAAAAATACAGTAAAAACATTGAAATATTACTAACATTTATATTGGTGGCAAAGCAGAATTTTCAGTATCATTACGCCAGTCTTCAGTGTCACCTGATCCTTTAGAAATCAATCTACCATGCTGCTTTGATGCTCAAGAAACATTTATCATCATCATCAATGCTAAGAACTAGGGGTGTAACAATACACTCCTGTCACAATACGATACTATACTCATGAAACAATATTTATTGCAATATTTTAAGCCAAAATATAACTTAATTATTACTTTTATTATTATTTAAATATTATCATCGTTATTATATTATCATGACACACATAAATTCCCCCCATTACATTACTATACAATAAATTAAACATTATATATAGTCGTTTAATGTAGAAATGTCACAAACAATTTTTTTCCAATGCATTACTCACGCTACACAGAGACTCTACCGGTGCTGTATTTACCCATTCGTGTTGTTTCCGCACATTTGAATGTCCGTGTTTACTACTTCACTGTTTTGAAATTATAGGTGCCCTAGAATGGAAAACTGTATTTCCCTTGGCATAGTTGAATAATAAGAGTTCTGGTACATGGAACTGATATACCATGAGCCTCAAACACCATTGATTTCTCCTTCATATGTAAATCTTGTGCTTGAAAAAGACCACTGAAAAACAGGCAAATCCCAACATAACACCGACTGTGACGTAACAGTCGGGATCTTTAATATTTATGCCCCCAAAATTTGCATATACCAGCCCATGTTTTAGGCCAGGCAGTATTAACGTAGACCAGCACAGCCGAACCATCAGAAGTTCTGCAGTTATTGTGAATCAGCAAGCAAGGACAATAGTGAAAACGGCAGATCATGGATATAAATGTTATGTTCCAGGCTGTTTAGGGAATGTGAGCATTTTTCATACTCTTCCCACAGAACAGAACAGACATGGTTGATGTTTATCTATAACAGGATTTAATTAATTGTTCATATAAGACCAATTTAATTAATTGTTAGATTGCTCTGACTAGTGTTAATTTTGTTAACGAAAACATGACAATGTTGACGTATTTAAAAAAAAAAAAAGAACATTTGAGTGTTCATGCTTGCGGTTGCCAGATTTCAATCATTTCAATCCCCAATCAGAGCTTTTCTGGTTAAAAAAATGACATGTATTCTATCCAGTGTTTTACTTACAATTTGCAATCTGGCAACCATGTGCACGCGAGCTCTCTCTCGCCCGCGGATGATCTGAAAACACCAATAAACAATTAAGCTGCATTTCAGCGATCTCCATTTGAGATTTTCTGCTTTAAGTGTCATTCAGGTGGTCTGTGTTCTGTCATGACTCACGAGTAATGACTAAAACCACGGAACTTATATGGACTTATGTTAACTTATATTGTCTTCTATACTCTTTGCTAAATTGACATCGAACCTTCTCAAGGATGAACAGCATTAAATCCAAGCATGGATATCTCGACTATTTGCGATTGTGTTTGCTGAATAACTGCACTTGTGCGAGCTGCTGAAATGAGCCTTGCTGTAAAACAGCCAATCAGAGCAGAGCTCCACATTATTATTCATGACCCTTCCAAATAAGGCAAAAACAGACCATTTCATTCTAGGGACAAATCCTAGGGTTGTAAATGGACATTTAAAACCATATCTGGAGAATTTTTGCCCTTACCTGATCCACATACCTTCTACGTATATATCAGAGAACAATTGAAAATATTGTATCAATGCATTCTATGGCACCTTTAAATTAAAATCTTATAGGTTTGAAGCGACACGAGGGTGAGTACATGACAGAATTTATTAAAGACCTACCTTAAAAATACAGTAAGCTGAGCCTTTATATCACGTATCATATCGTTTACGTCAACGATATATATCATTGCCTTTTTATATCACAATATATGTATCGTTGCATCCATAATACTAAAAACTGTATTGCTTAATATATTTAACAATAATGCAATTTAATGCGTCACTGCTGAAAATCTTACTGACCCCAAACTTTTGAAGGGTAGATTACAATTTCACATACATTAGATACCACAGTCCATTGAAAGTATCAGGCACAAAGATAATGTATAACATACATATAATAAACTACAGTACAAGACTCCCAAAGGGGGTCCATGGAAATGTTCAACTAACAGTACTCTAATGGTGGGAACGTAAACATTTTTTGGGTTAATAATTTACAAAATCTTTGTTTAAACGGGTCTTTACACATGCAAATGTATATAGGAGCCTATGTGTTTTAGGAAGGGGCTCTCTTGCAAAGGGACCATCATGGAAAAATCAGTTTCCATGATTAATAGATTTTTAGTAAATATCATAGTAACAAAAGACACTTACATTCTTTAGACATGCCCACTTCCAGGCACTTCTGCAGTCGGCAGTACTGGCAGCGGTTTCGCGTGACCTTGTTGATGATACAGCTCTTCTCTCTGTGGCAGGTGTACACCATGTTCTTCTGAATGCTCCTTCTGAAAAAGCCCTGAGGAGGTAAGCAAGCATGGAGGTTTACAAATGACACGTGCAAGCAAATTAACTCCAAACCCAAGAACCTCAGAAAGACAAAATAGTTATATAAAGCCACTAATGATTCACCAGATATTCATATATTTCACACTGTGCGCATCATCGCTATACACAAACATAAACAACCGTGGCATAGATACAGCTCACACACACACGCAGGCTGAACTTGGTTTAGATTTGGCAGTATTATGGCTGCTGGGTATTATCTTTCGTTTCAAGTGACCAGAGGTTCCCATTGGCTGATACCAAGCAGAGCTTAACCCACATAGTCTCGAGTAGAGGGATGCAAATCAAAGAGTCACTGTTTTCTTCTGATCTTAATTACTGCTTGGTCAGACTCTCGAGGGCAAAAAGTCAGACAGAGGTCATGAACGTACACCGCAAAAGCAGGAAAGATGCAGCTAAAGCCACACACAAGATAGCAGATTGTGCAAGGGATTGGCTTGTGCAAGGGATTTCAGCTGCTGTGCTGCAACCAAGGCTCTCTGGCAGAGGATTAAACAGCGAAAGCTTCACTCGTGACCGCCGCTGGGCACGTGGGTATCAGCGGCGCTCCGCAGGATTGACTGACTGGGCCAAGCAGGAACACAGTACATGTTCAATGTTTCAGCTGGGCTCCGTAAGCTAAATAAGATTCAAATTCACTCTCTTTCATACTGCAGACTTATACCTAACAAACAAGGTGAAAACATTTGCTAAAACTGATGGTTTCAGATCTAAAATAGCATTGGATAAGCCCCATTCACAGCCCCAAAAATTATAGCTGATAATGAGCTGATGATCTCAATCTTCCTACTATGGCTGATATCTGGACACTATTAAAATCATTTTTTGTTTTACATATACATACATACATACATATTATATATATATATATATATATATATATATATATATATATATTATATATATATATATATATATATATATATATATATATATATATATATATATATATATATATATATATAGTACTGAACATTTATTTATATACACAACTACATATACACACACTAAAGATGACAAATAGGCATTTCAACAGATGTACAGCTATACATTGTGATATGTTTATTAAGAATATGTGTTGATATGATTATCTATGCATGAAATGCATTCATCAGAGTATGCATCCTACATGATACAGTTTTCAAAGCAAGCCTACAGTAAAAACCATCATCCTCCCTTCTCTGGTTTAAAAACAATAATCCCCAAGGCTTTTAGTGGAAAAGCCTTCAACATATCAGTCAGGGCACCCAGGGATGCTTTTAGTGTGTGTGTGTGCTTTTGACAGGTCTGTCCAGTGGCTGCCATATAAAAACACTCATGTCATTTCGGCAAAAGCGTGTGTCCAAGGACATGTCCCGCATGCTGAAAGGACGTGTCCCTCTCAAACTCGGTCTCGGCTATGAAAAAGTAATAAAGGAAAAGGTGAGCATGGCAGATGTGTGACAGAACGTGTGCTCGAGTGAACGGGCTTTCTAATGCGCTGCCCAGAGGCCTGAACTCCCCACAGAGGAGCTCTCATTCATTTGCCATGTTTTATTCATGCCAGGTCTGATCTTCTGGAGGTCACTGTGGTAGATGCAGATGAAACGCTTCAATCTGAACCAGTATCAGCAGGTCAGATGCTACTGAAGGTGCACCTTGTGCAAGAAGCAGCGTACAACTTTTATACCTTTTCTTTTACAGAGAAACGACATTTAAATTTCACTCAAATGATTTCGCAGCTTCAAAAATACATAATATATTGCAGAATTTCTCGTAGTCTCGTAGCAATTACAGCATTCATGGGCTTGGCATGGGCTATATACAAAAAAACCCAACCTCAAATAAAGCATTAGCTCTACACTTTGACAAAACAGGTTTAGATCAAAAAGCAGCCAAATGTCCCATGAATCCTAGCCGACGGTATCGTTTGTACACCCGACTGCTGTCTCACCTGGAGAGCTGATTCATTGATAACAAACCCATGACAAAAGTCACACCGGTCCACAATCAAAAGGCCTCTTTTCCTCATCCTGCTTCACTCGCTCTGCTCTATGCCGCTGTTGGCCGGGCCTGAAAGCCACAGGAATGGAGCTCAATATCATCACAAGGTGTGAAGAATGCTCTGGCAACAGAGGGGCAGCTGGGTAATTCCATCGGATTAGGGGCTGCAGCAGTGGACCATTGAAAAAAATGCAAGAGAATGAAGATACAGACTAAAGCAATGGTTGCTGAAAAGTTTGCTTTGCCATAACACAAATAAATTACATTTTAAAATATATTAGAATAGAAATGTTATTTAAATAAGAATGGTTCACTTTTTTTTTACTGTAGTTTAGAAGAGAAAAAAATAAATGAGCGGCAATGTACATGTTCAAGTGTAAAGCATTTTAATTCAGTAACAACTGCTTCTATTTCTCCAATGCACTTATTCAAGAAAACACTAATTGATATAAGCAAGCATTTTTACTATGACAGCGTAAAAGCAGACATGGATGAGTGAGTTGGAGGACATAATAGGATGCAGGGCTGATCTGTGATACTAATCTTTCGCTGGACATCACCTGACACTTGTGAACCCTGGATTGACCCAGTCCTGACCTGCCTGGGAGATCCTGTGAGCGGAATGTGGCAGAGGAGGGCAGGAAGGAAACGGTTTGAGGTCTGCTGCGGCTCCCATTGGCAGGAGCGCTAAGCCTCTTTAGTGTCTCCACTAATCCTGGACATGAATGTAAACCCCCAGGCACACTGAGACAACGGAGGAGCAGCCGTGTGTTTGTAAGAAGTGTGTACTCTATTTCCAATGGATTTAGAGTGCAGAGACCATGAGATCAAAATAAGGCCGTCTGTCAGTTTGGTGTGACTAAGGTATGATAGCTATTTGAGCTTTGTAGCATGAAGATTTAAACTGGGATAGACAAACAGTTGTTAAAAACTTAATGAGCTGCCTATTTGGGGAACATTTTTAGGTGTGCTCCCGACATGAAGTTTGTATCAAATGATAAAACGGCAAAATTACTTCAGATTTTCCCAAAAGTTTAAGGCAGAAATGCAAGCATCCTTTACACATTGCAGTCCCAGAATGCAGTGCAACAAACTCAGTGAAAAAAAGAGAAAAAAAAAAAGATGGGGACAAAAAAGACAATTCAACAAAAATGTGTGCTGTACGTATTCAGTCAGGTTTTTCAAACCATGCAAACTCGTACAAAAAGTTTGAAATAGCTAATTCTGGAGAGAAACTGTGCAAACTCTAGCCAAAGATTAAACTTTCTAGTGTGCATGTGTCAAGCGCCTGTGTTTGCACACACCATCGAATGGAAAGGCTGTGCATCCAGCTGTACGCATAAGCTAATACACAAGCATAATAGCTTCAAAACTAAAGTGTACTTTGGGCTTAACTAGCATGCTAAGCAGCAGACACCTCACTAGGGCTCACAGCTAATGTACCAAAAACTCAAAGGTTGATCATTCTTCCAGACACACACACTGATTGACAAGGTTGCAGGTTTTACAAAGAATCACATCTAATATTAGTTGATAATATTAGTCTGTCGGTCTCATCTCCAGACCCCCTATGACCAGCTTTATCTCCATACCAGATTAATGAATTCGATCTTCAAGTCAATACCTGGATGAAAAACTTTATGCTACCAATCCACAATCCGATTTCTGACTTGTGATGCCACCTGAAACATAATCACACACAGTGTTTGGTCGTTGGCCAGAGGAGACACGGCCTTTTCTCTATTGTCACCTGATTGTGACCAATTTGGGATCCCTGCCACTGTCACCTTTGGCTTACTTGTTTGATGACACCTAATATATTCAGCAATATTACTGATTTGACCACACTGACACCATTATATGAGAACTGAGCTGAACGATGACATCAGTGTTTTCTGCAGAACTCATTTCATAACTGATAGTTAAATATCTGATATTTTACAGGTGTATATATCCAATATGATGTAACCAAAATGAATCAACAACTGAACTAAACAAGAAATCTTTTGCTGTTTATCACTGTAAAGCTGCTAAAAAAAAGAAGAAAAAAAGACTTGATAAAGCACTATATAAATAAAGGTGACTTTACTAGTTAATTTAACCTGGTTAATCCACTTCAATTGATGGATAAGGGCAGACTTGTTTAGTGTGGCCCATGAGCATCCTTTCTTCATACATACAGAATTTGGTGTTGTTGAAACATTGAAATGCATCAAGAATGTTTTTGAATCAAGACCAAATCAAATTGTGCATAACTAATCCGTTTCAAATAAGTCATTTATAAGCTTATTTCAAAATAGGATGTCACCGTTAAGGGTAAGATAGTCTTAACAGAAATGCAAAACAAAAGTCTCAAACACATTTCTCAGACTTAAGGACAAAGAGCTCAAACACTCTTTGTTAATCTCAAAACAGACAAGGCTGTAGGGGCAAGAACAGAGTGATGGGTGCTTTTTATGTCCTCCTAACATTCAACAGCAGCGAAAAAGGGAGAAGATAGCACATGCAAATTTAATGAAGTTATGTTTATTTTTTCAGCGAGCACCGCTGTGTGTATGTGCACCCATGCAACTCTCCACCCACGCTTCCCTGCGGCTGCGCTCATATAAGCAGGCTTTGTAACCATCATAGTTCAACTCTAAACCCCTGTGTTTCTCTTTCTCAGGGAAACACTGTGTAGATCATACAATTGTATACACGACTAGTTTTCAATTATTAAGTAGCACAGAAAAAAGGCTGGAATTCACTGCTGTGCCAATGGGGTCTTCCCCATTCTAAATATTGTTAGTTAAATATCTGATATATTTGCCTTGTGTATATACCTGATATTCTAGTCCGGTACCAATATATTTGTGCATCCCAACATTCAGATTCATTACTCAAGACAAAAAAAAGGCATCAAATTATTTGGACACTTATACTTAAATCTAGGCTTAAATCTAGTCCAAGACTAAAAAAAAATGCCTGTTTAAATGGTCCTAACTGAAAGCAACGTCCTCTTAAAATAGGTCAGCATTATGATTTTGTCTCAAGATAATCATCAGTTAAGTTTTTCTCTAAAGCACCTTTATGAAAGCAAAAAAAATTAGGAAATTCAAATTATTTAAGATTTAACTAAGGCCTAATACTGGATTAATCTAAGTCATGTCTGTGAATCCAGGCCTTAATGTCTGAATGCCTTTGCATTATAAAACAAAATATCAAAAACAAGTGTCACAAAAAACCTTCAAGGAAAACGTCTCTCAAATTAGAAAACAATAGATATACTTGACTACTGACACCAGACTGGCCCAAACTGGCCATTAGTTTGTGGTATGTTTTTGCAGGTGCCACTTTTTTTGATTTTTTGGTTTTGATATTGCTCATCTTATATAGATAAATTTGGCAGTCCCAAAAACATTTTGGGGCCACAAATCAATCCTTCTGCAAACAAAGATGTGATGGATTCTTACCTTGCACCCTTCACATGCGCTGACTCCATAGTGGTAGCCTGATGACTTGTCCTGACAGACAAAACAGGGCTTATAAACCCGTGGGGGAGGCGGCGGAGAGGGTGGGCTGGGTACGATCTCCTCCGAGCTTGTGCTCTGGGTCTCCACAGCTAAAAGGGAACAGAGAAAGCCTTTAATTTCCTCACACGGGTTATTAGGTGCATTTGAGAAAACAGCGTTTTGCAGCTTTTAGCAACAGTCTGCAGAGATCTTCAACCTTCAAAAAATCTCTTCGCTCCCCAGGAAGGCACAGTGAGGGAACACACATACACACACATCCCGATGAGCAGCTAAGGTCATGCTTGTCAGGAGGAAGTCTCCATTCCTGGTGCGAGCAGACAGATAGGCTGGTGCCACGCTCTCCTTAAACACTCACTCTGCTTTCTTTCTGGTTTCAGCTGCTACCGACTGGGACGAGTGCCAGCCTTAATTAATAAAGTCAAGACAGTCAGTCGGGGTGTGGAGGGAGAAACCACACGCTGTGCTTGAATGGAGGGGGCGCCTGAGCCACATGGCACTGTCACAGGGCTGCCATGACCAAGAGCTCATGAAACAACTATGAAATTTAAATAGCAGACCATGAAGGAAAGGCACAACTTAGGCCTGTCCTCTCCACACGTCAAGGGCACAAGGACGCTGTATTTTGAATAGCTGAAACTCTCCATGTTGCTGATGTTACCCCTGTATGAATATGCCCACATGTAAAATGATCGACTCTGCACGGTGGCGATAATGGCACCAGTATATTTTCAAACCATGAGCATACAGAGACACATTTACTCCACGACCCTCACGTGTCTCTACCCTGCCATCCACCTCTCCAGTGCCTCACAAATGCCATGCCGTGGAGGAAAATAAGAGGAAGAGAGAGACTGCTAGGGCAGGAAAGCACGTTACCATGCGGATGCAGTTTGGGTTTTTCAAGTTACACAAAGATTCAGGTGATTTTTCAATAACCCCTAATAGATGCTGAAAAGGGGTTACTTTAAGGTGAAAAAAAGGTGAAAAGTTGTAACTTTACGTGCACTTCAAAAGAAAAAAGAAAAAAAGAAAGCCCAAACCTTTAAAAGACGATGTAGAAAATTCAATGAACAAAGATTCAAAAGAACAATGGACAAAAAGTAACTATGCCTTTACTCTTTTTTAAACTGATATGTTTGTTCAGACACTGTAGTGCTAATAAATGTTATGAAAATATTATTAGACCTTCCGCATTTCTCCCTCATTCTTGGGAGTTTGTTGTCAATAGAGGGTTATATATATTAAAAATGCATCAAGGTGCTGCCTCAACTTTCTCAACTTTTTTCCCCTCTGTTTTCATATTTTAATATTTATGTACCTTGCAGGTTTGTGGTTTATTGGTTGTTGTCTCCCAAATATCTATTTGTCAGTATATGCAGTGTTTTTTCCCCTGCGGTATTGAAAATGGTATCAAATATCAATACTTTTCCAGGTCTCGTATCAAAGTTAGAAATTCCAGTATCATGACAACACTACTACCTATTTATTTTAAGAGAATGTTGAATTATGAAGTTTAATTTAGGCAGCATTTGGTGGTAATTGTTCGTTCCCAGGCTTTTTAAATATTGCTGAAATGGAGAGTAATTGTGTTATTTTGTGTTTTTGAGGGAAGGGAATCATCTGTTAATGTTTAATGTTCAGTTTGTGCAGAAGAGCAGAGCTTATGGTTAGGTTGTGGATAGCTGCATGTGCTAATAAGCATGTTGCTTTGTTCAATAAGTAATAGCTTTGCTAATGCCAGTGCAGTAACAAGTTTGTTCCTTGTTTGTCCTTGTCTTTTGATTGTACAACATAACTCAAAGTCAAATTCAAACAGGTCATTCCAAAATGGCCAATAGGTTTTAGTAACATCAAAAAAAAAAAAAAAAAAACAATATGCCGATTTATCGCGACGTTTCCGGCCGCGAGCCGTTATCGATACGCTGTCTCCAAGTATCGATATTTTATAAGAATATTTAAATTCATATCTACATTGTGGCT
Organism: Gobiocypris rarus; assembly: GCA_023029165.1. Classification (NCBI taxonomy): domain Eukaryota; kingdom Metazoa; phylum Chordata; class Actinopteri; order Cypriniformes; family Gobionidae; genus Gobiocypris; species Gobiocypris rarus. The sequence goes on along the minus strand of CM040934.1, from coordinate 20,972,968 downwards.
GTTTACCGCGTTGGCTTCCCGGAGTGGCAGTACCCCCAGACTTCATGTAGTGGCACTTCACCGACCGCGAATACAATGTCAAAATCGCGTCTAGTTTGACGCATGAACATTTTGAATCCATTTGAAGCTAAATAGACGCACGTTCAAGGCGCTCCAGGAGAAAAATATCATAAAACCCCACTCTGCCTCTCTTCATTTTCATAAAAAAAAATATTAAGCATTAACAGCCACATAAATGTGGTTCAGCCAACGCAATCCCTGGATTATCTTCACTGCAAAAAAATGTGTTTAACTTCACTTTCCCCTCAGTCAAAATGATTTGGTAGGCAACAATAGATTTATTAGACCAAATATCGCCCATTAGATGTACACAAGACGAATTATATGTCATGTTTAATCGATATGCCGCTACAGAGACAGCCGAGCCAGCGGCAAACGCTAGAAGGACTGGCCAGGAAAGGCAGCTCTCACCGGGGTTAATGAGCACTGAGCCAAGAAGTCGTCGCTGCAGCCTGAAGCACGATGACATACTGGATCAGATCCAACAAGTACTGGACGCGCATGCGCGGTGGTTTCATTCACATTTTATTAATAACATGCTCACGAAATCAAGACACACGTTTTGCATTTTCCCTTCAATGTGTACTGGTTGTACCTTGAGGATTAAAATTACAGACAATTAGGCTACTTGACTCATTTTTGCTTCCACTCAACAGCAAGTATGACCAGAATATGTTACAAGTTTTGCATGTATGTAGAGAGAAACTAGGATAACTTCAGCATCACAATGACTTATTCATCAATAATTACGTATTACTATTTATCACTACACAGGTTAGAACATCATCTATATACAATATTGACCGTACATGTCACTTAAGACCAGCCCATACGCATTATAACTAGACTCGCACTCGCATTAAAACTAAACGCACTCGCCATAACGAAACCACCATCCAGTACGTATTGGATCTGATCCAGCTACGTCATCGTGCTACAGGCTGCAGCGAGGAGTGTCTCCACTGAGCGCCCGGTGATCGCCTGGATCTCACAACTCCAACAATGCAAGATTTTTTTTTTTTAAATAGGCGCTGTCTTTATAAATAAACTATATTTTCGCTTTAAACAACTACATTATCAACTTAAAAGCATTAAAACTACATTTAGTGACAAAATATCAGTATTTTTAATCATGCAGGGTTTCTCATTATGTCACTTGACCACGTGACGGCAGCAAGCAGGCTCCTGATTGGTTAACGCGCTTGGTACTCAGATGTGACCATACTTTATTATATAAGGTTTTATACTGGGCGTTTTTTCACATTTTTAGTAATGTGCGCATTTTGCCATTTCCAAATATGAGATGTTGCTGCTGTGAATAAGTTAGAGAAAGTTATAACTTTCTTTATTATAAATCATTTAGTCACAGAAAACTGTTCTCTCATGCCTGTTTGATGGCTTTATATGCACTTACTGTACTCTAATGCTATTTCAAAGAAGATTCAATTATTTAGTTTTAACAATGAAATACATGATATGACTTTTTTGATGCTTTTTCCTATTTACAAAATGATATTGTGATATATCGTGAGTGATTTTCTTGCAATATATCGTCTGTCACAGAATCGCTGGTATCGTGATATCGTATCGTGTGTTGACCTGTGATTCCCACCCCTAGTAAAGATACAGTACAACTGAAAAATGTTACAATTTTAAATATATGCCTTTTATCACTTCAAATCTTAAAGAGCATGTGGTACAGACAGGCAGTGAGGTCTGTCTTTAAACTGATCTAAGCGAGTCAGAAATCTAATCAAACCTTAAACAGAAACAGTGTCTGCCCCAAGAGAGCACATCTTTGTCTATTACAAGTGATAAAATGAGGGGAAATTGAGGCCTCACTTCCATCACACGACACATGCAATGTTGCTGAGCCAGTGGGCAACCGTCTGCATCTATTTCCTGTGTTCAGAAAAAGCACAGTCAAAGCTAAAAATACCCAACCTGGCACCATCACGGAGTCAGATGAGGATGTCGAGTTCTTATTTCTTTCCACACACATACAACAAACGTCCCCACAAACGCAAACATGCTTCCCAACACGCGATCAAACACTAACACAACCAACTTCAATGCAGTGTGTTGAGAGCTGGTAAAGGGTTTTATTTAGTAAGAAAATGATAGAGCAATTCCAAGAAATCTAGTGCCATGAAGGGACAGTTTATGGAGAATTACAAGCAGTAATTTGGGAAATACATTTCCCAAATATACAGACTACCCATTCTGACCAATGGATTTATGACATGTCCAGTTAAAAATCACAGGATAAGTCAAAACAATCAACTAGTGATGCACTGAAATGAAAATTCTGGGCTGAAAACTAAAATTTAGGGCGAATTTGGCCGAAAACCAAAAATAAAGCCGAAAATGGCTTCTCCTAGAAACTCCATCCATCCATAATAAAACTTTTGTTAATAGTTACATAAAATTTTTTACAATAAATATAAATAATAATACCAAATAATATTATTCTTCAAGTTTTATGTTCCATCAAATAAAGTTGTTTTTTAACAGTTCTTGGTTCTTTGGCACCACACTCCATATTGCAACTTTGGTGTCCCCATCTGAAACTTTAAAATACTTCCATACCGCTGACATGCTTCATCTTTGATAGGCAGACGCTTGATAACAGCTCGACCGTGAGTGAAACCTAAATGCTTGCGCACGGATGGGACGGGCAGGTGACATTCATTTTCGGTTTACGTTTTCGGCATTTTTTTTATATTTCAACCCGAAAACTATAATTTTGGTGCACCCCTATAATCAACCCTCTAAAAAGCGAGTAAAATTTGCTAGTATTTTTCATTCTTTGCGACTAAATAATATCGATCATAATATCGAGATAATATGGATGAAAGAGGCTAAGAATAAGTTTTGCACCTAAAGGATTATTAGGAACACCTGTTCAATTTCTCAATGCAATTATCTAATCAACCAATCACATGGCAGTGCTTCAATGCATTTAGGGGTGTGGTCCTGGTAAAGACAATCTCCTGAACTCCAAACTGAATGTCAGAATGGGAAAGAAAGGTGATTTAAGCCATTTTGAGCGTAGCATGGTTGTTGGTGCCACACGGGGCGGTCTGAGTTTTTCACAATCTGCTCACTTACTGGGATTTTCACGCACAACCATTTCTAGGGTTTACAAAGAATGGTGTGAAAAGGGAAAAACATCCAGTATGTGGCAGTTCTGTGGGCGAAAATGCCTTGTTGATGCTAGAGGTCAGAGGAGAATGGGCCGACTGATTCAAGCTGATAAAAGAGCCACTTTGACTGAAATAACCACTCGTTACAACCGAGGTATGCAGCAAAGCATTTGTGAAGCCACAACACGCACAACCTTGAGGAGGATGGGCTACAACAGCAGAAGACCCCACCAGGTACCACTCATCTCCACTACAAATAGGAAAAAATCTCACCACAAGCTCACCAAAATTGGACAGTTGAAGACTGGAAAAATGTTGCCTGGTCTGATGAGTCTCGATTTCTGTTGAGACATTCAGATGGTAGAGTCCGAATTTGATGTAAACCCCCTTAGTGCCAATTGGGCATCGTTTAAATGCCACGGCCTACCTGAGCATTGTTTCTGACCATGTCCATCCCTTTATGACCACCATGTACCATCCTCTGATTGCTACTTCCAGCAGGATAATGAACCATGTCACAAAGCTCAAATCATTTCAAATTGGTTTCTTGAACATGACACTTCAGTTCACTGTACTAAAATGGCCCCCAGTCCTCAACCCAATAGAGCATCTTTTGGGATGTGGTGGAAAGGGAGCTTCGTGCCCTGGATGTGCATCCCACAAATCTCCATCAACTGTAAGATGCTATCCTATCAATATGGGCCAACATTTCTAAAGAATGCTTTCAGCACCTTGTTGAATCAATGCCACGTAGAATTAAGGCAGTTCTGAAGGCGAAAGGGGGTCAAACAGTTTTAGTATGGTGTTCCTAATAATCCTTTAGGTGAGTATATTTTCACTCGCTGAACACTTCGAGAAACTGTTTCGCTCTCTGTGAAGCGATCTTTCCATTTCAGTTCAGCTCAATGGATGTGCGCACACCTGTATAACATACCGTAAACTCTAGTGTGAAAGTGCATAACTCACCGCCGCTTTGAGGGCGCACACACGAAGAGAGAGTCTTACAAACATACCATGTAGAATCGATTCGCTACATGTAAACAATATTCTTTGTTGTATTTTCCTGTCAAAACATTTGGAATTATTCAGCTTTTAAGAAGCAGAAGATATGCGGTAGTGTGCAGGACTAATGCGCAAATGGCAATCTCCTTGGCTGGTGCTCATCTATTACCTTCACTGTTTTTATTTCAACAAATCAGTTTGAGCAAAGCTGACAATGTGATTAATATTCATGAATCCAGTAGCTCTTTTTTTTTTTTTTTACAGAAACACTGAATGACCAACAATATCTCAAGCTCCACCACCAGTCCTAAATTCAGTTAAAATATCAAACATGCATTCGTATGTATGTGTACTGGGTATAATTATTATGTAAATACGCACACATTAATGTATATATTTAAGACATATTTGCATGTGTGTGTATATATAATAAAATGTAAACACACTTATTTTGGATATGGCTAAATCGCGATAAATCGATTTGACAGCACTTATAAATAAAACAGTATATCAGTCTGGCGAGTGAACTAAAAAATGTATTAGCCATTGTCGATTATATTGCCATGGTGTGCATAGAGGGTTGATAATTTTGACAAGGAATGACACGTACAAACATCAATCTCTTGCCTACGAGGAATTAGCTAATGCTGATCATAAAGCCAGATATCTTCCAATATATTGGTTTTATTTAATTTGTATAAATTTGATCATATTTTTCTGAATCTGAGCATAGTTTAACCAAACCTGAAATCTTAGGCTGCAGGTCTGTCAATGTGCATAACTTTGTGCTGTAAAATAATAAATATAAATTAATAAAAATGAAAAAAAGTTATATAAAAAAAAGTGGTATCTCAATGCGAAACATTCACAGATGGTACTTCAGTTTGTATTTTTCACACAAAGAGAGAACAGGAAGTGAGAGAAACTACCGGCTGGCATCACACATCCTGCTCTCATGAACACGAGAGCTTCAAGAAGGTGAGACTGTTATTAGATGTCAAAGAATTAATTTCTCTCCCACAATTATTCTCACTGTTGCACTTGTTCTCTTTCACCAAATCTCACTCTTTTTCTATGCCATTCATTTGTTCCCTAGAGCGCCGTCTGACCTCTTTCTGTTGAGAAGCTCTGATATGAGTGGCACATTTTCCATAACAGGGACAAAGCTCAGCGTAGATCCAGTACAATGTCATGGGAACTGCTCTTCTGACGGCAGACACTCCAGCGGTGGGCAAAATTATGCCTTCATCTGGTCTTGCCCACACCACAAGTTCTCAAACTGCCTTTAAACTCGTTCTGATCAATAATAAATAGCGCAAATAAAAAATGGAACGGCTGAACCAAACAGAGAAATATCTCGCTCTAATTTAAGTGAAAGTTTGAGTGTTGGAAGCTGCTTTCCTGAACCCGAATAACCCTGAATAACCACAGAACTGGCAGCACAAGCGGCTTCCTGTGAAGCTGTGATCAGGTGGCATGCTCTAATTACGCACTCTGTTGCATCTCCGAGGAGACGTGTCTTAGTCATGGCTGTTGAGTTGGCCTGTAGCTCTGGAGAAAAACCTTGCGCTGAAATCAGGTTTAATTATGCCCAGAGGTTCGACCCAAGGTAACCTTACATTAAACACTGTGAGGCTTTAGAAAACGGGTTGGCTTCACCTGACGCCCCTCACGGAAAACATCAGTTATCCAGGTGTTCTTTAGCTGTTTAACATCCCCATGTACTTCTATGGTTAAATCTCACATGAAAACTGCCAACAAGTATAGGCTCTGTTCCAAAACCAGACAAGCTGGCAACCTAGATAGCATTTTAAATCATCAAAAAAGTATGCAGTCTTTTAAAAAATTCTGTCAGAATTTAAGGCAGCAACCCCAGGCAAGTAATCCCAGCATGCATTGCAACCATGTAGGCAGCTCTCTAGGTTTGAGCACAGATATTGTTCTCAATGATCTTAATCATTCTTATCAGTTTGTGAGGGGATAATATCCCAAGAGGGCAAAAATGGCATCTTACACTTCCAAATCACAAGGAATTTGATTTGGAAGTGTAAGACAGAAGCAAAAGCAGTTGACATTGATGTCCTGTCACTGGAAGAGAAGCAGCAGTTGAGAGGGATGAAGGGGAGAAAGATGGTTCTTGAATCGGTTTTCCCCAGAGATTGTTAACTGAACTCAGTGAACCGCCCTGAACCTGGTCTATTAATTAAATAAGAAATCACCACACAGAGCAAAAAATATATATAAAAATACTACAAAAAAGGAAACATAAAATATACCACATACATTTTATTACATCCTTTATTAAATCATTGTATATCTTTAGAGCAACAAAATTAATCATCATTAATGCTGTATTTTCAAATAAAATGTAAAAAATGCATGCTTTGTATAAATTTGTATGGATCATTTGTGTAGACCATTTGTATAAATCATTATGGCAGAGGTGCCCAAACTTATTTTTTACTACGAAGGGCCGTTAGCTGAAAGTAAATGCTGCATTATATTAATTCAATATTAATTCATAAATTCACTACAATCATAAAAACAAATGGTGAAGTTAGAAATGAATACATGCTCCTACATACACACTATATTCCACATGAATATGTATAATTTCACTATGTACAGTACTAGCATATACTGACATTTCACAGAACATGTCAAAACAAGCAACAGTCAGCAATTTCTGAGCGCTCTGCAGTAGACACCACGTATAAAGAGACAATTATGTTACTGCACACAGAGCGAGAAAAATATTACAGTGTGAAAGTCTTTGTGTGGGTGTGTGTCTAAGTGTGAAAAATAGAAGAAAGATTGTGAGTTGTGTGTGAGAGAGCGAGAAAGATGTGTGTGAGAAAGAGAGGGAAAATAGGGCAGAGCATGAAAGGAAAACGCTGCATACCTCTCAGCGTTGGCGGCAGCTCTCTGGGGGAAAGTGGATCCTGGTACAACTATTAAGCCTCCCCATACTTACCCGACACACACTCAATAAAAAATGAGCCCCCATTTCTTTGTGTTATTCAAAGTTAACCCAGTAAGAGGGGGATGGATACAAATGGAATCAAGGCCTCATCATTACCAACACCATTATGGTAATGGGACAGTGCTGCTGGGCACAGAGAGATAGACTGGAGAAAAATGAGGGAGCGTGCAGGATGAAAAGCATGCACTCATGTGAGACTACGATGTAGGTCACTTTGCACCAGAGTACTGAGAGTCACAGGCCTGGATCAGTGACTCATCCCTTTAAGCTCTGCCTCTTCTTTCCTATTGGCCAATGAGGGCATGACGGGCTGCCTTTTCCCCAAAAGTCATGTATTTTAGTTAGGAAGTGGTGAAATCATTTACTCCTAACCCGTGCTGGTATCCAGTCACACAGGTTTTTATGTAACAAGAAAGAAACGTGCTTTACATAGATATGATATACTACTGTTAATATCCAAACATCAGCCAGCCTCATACACAAACACCAAAACAATTATTTACACAGACAACAACCTTTCCTACCAACAGGGTTATTATATATAACTTTATCCATCTAAGAGGAGCTGCACTGAATAAAAAAAAGTGACTAGCCCAGCACAAACAGATTGACACTGCTTGATTCATTACATTTTGCAACACCGTCTTGATTTAAGCAGCAAACTTTTTAAAGAAAACATAGGTGTCCACCTCACTCTTCTCAACAGGGTAACTTTTTTTTTTTTAAGTAAGCTACAAAGCAGCGCCCAGACACTAGACTATAAGCAAAGATCTCATGGTCTGATTCATGAGTCATTGTTTACACAGCACACAATAGGTCATGAGAACAGCATTTGCCCACAAACCAGTACTGTTGTTCAAGTCATAAAGTCTTCTCTAATCTTTAGTGTATAAAGTGGCTTTTCATTGAGCATTCAGAATGCTAAGAGTAATTCAAACTCCTTTCATCTAAAACACATGCTCTTTGTGTGGAATTCAGTCAGCTGGTGAATGGACTGGATGGTGTGGTGACACCATCTTTTGTTCATTTCTAATTCAGATAAAATAACAGGGACTTTTACAGTCCATGCACATTTGACGTCAAAATCAAGTCAAATGCGTTTGATCTGTCAATAAAAAAAGGGGGGCTGACGGGACAATATTAGGCAGAATTTGATCACTTTAAAATGACATTTGACTTAACATTTGTATTGAAAACATTATTTAGAGTGCAACTAATTTGGACGCACATGCGCCCAAAATTTGTAAGGATGCACCCAAGATTTTTCCTAGGTCGCACCGGTGCACCTAACGTCACTGCATCTGCTCAGTTGCCTCCACGAACGAAGGTTTTTTTCTCCTTTGACGGAACCGAACTCACACACTCGTGAATTGGATCATGTCGTGATCTAAACCAATCAGAGACAGAGATGGGGCGGGACTTTGCCTCTGATTGGCTGTGGTCCAGACTCCAGATATTCCTGCTCCATGAGTCCGTGCTGCTGTATGATTTGAAATTAAAGCTGAGCCGCATTAGAGTCAAACAGCATCAGCAAACTAAAGAGTCCTATACACACATTGTCAAGCAAACCAGCAAAACAAAATTGTTGTGCGTAATCATTTGGCATTCGCTGTTTGTAACCTTCCTTTAAAGAGACTGGCAGATTGCGCTGCAACATTTCCCTCAGATGCGGTAAGGCTTAGCATTAACCCAGTCGGCGTCACTACTGTGACTCTGCATTGTTATAGTATATTCCAAATATAATCTCTTTGATAACGATATATTTGCTGATATATCTACTGTCTTTCCTGAAACGCTAACGTTTAGTATTTGTTGTGCCTGCTGCAATGTGACTTTCTGGCTCTTTGAAAAAACTTTCGACCACTTTTAATCCTGCTGTGATCTACCCGTAATAATTCTTAATTTCATTATAGCATTTATTCCAGCTGGCCCAATTTTATTAACAAAAATATATAACATTTTATTAATAAAAATATATACAAGTAGCCCTCAAATACAATATCATATCAGTATCGTTACCACAATTATGACAATAATCAAAGCACAATATAGCAGGCAGAGGAAATAAAAAAAATCTGTATATTTTTTTTTTTTTTATTAATTTACAACACTTGGTTAAAACTGTAGTTTAAAATAGTAGGCTAATGTTCAAAGCATTGTTTTCCTTGATTTAAATTCTTGTCTAACTGCATACATTATGTTGTCATTTACATAATTGAGTGTGATAAAAAGGTGACCCTGAAATTGGTGTTAAAGGCAAGCTAATTTGAATTTAGCCAAGCCGGGCCAAGCCGCGAGCCGGGGAAATTTTTGGGGGCACCTGAATTTTGTGCTGGTGCACCTAAATAAAAATGTTAGTCGCACCAGTGCAACCAAGACAAAAAGTTAGTTTGGAGCCCTGAATGCTTTATGGCATAAAGTCAACAAAACTTGGGAAGGAGACCCAAGGACTTGTTTGAATAGATGTCAATGGAGGAGAAGCTTTACTACATTGAATAAGGCTGCTTCTGTGGGAAAACAGCTTAAATTAATTTACAGCCCATCGGCTAATCAAATCACCTTTATTTATATAGCGCTTTATACTATACAGATTGATTTAAATTAGCTTTACAGTGATTTAATCAGCTTTACAGGAAAATTATGCATTTCGGCTATTGTTAAGCTAAAGTAAGTTCAGTGTCGATTCGGTTACATTGTAAAGACCAACAATTATTAGAATCGTTTACTGAATTCAGAAGTTAGACCGTTAAACAGTTTTTCACAATGGCTGTGTTCAGGATTTTTTGGGTGGGGCTAAAATTGAATTGAAGTCAATTAGAAGCACTTACTTCCTGATGGCTGAGCGTACTGCGCAGACTCAGACTGAGCTTGACGACATAGATGTAACGTACGCAACCTGTCTGTCAGTTGTAAGTCTTCTAGTAGTTGTGCAGATTGAAATCTGAATCACGTTGTTGAAATATCTTGTCCCATTGTTTTTGGCTCTCTATGTGCTTCTCCCCATGCTTCTCCATTGCCTTTATCAGAATGTATGCCTCCACGTCCCCCAGATTGCCTCATAAACAGTAAAAGATTGCCTGCGAGCTTCTCCTCCTGCCTATACAGTAATTTCTCTACTGTGCGACAGAGTCGCGTGGTTATGATGCAATCGTTAGCCTATTTTTTACAAAAACGGCTTCTACGGGGCGATAGTGTATAAGATACAAGGTAATGGAGCCTTTTATACATTGTCGTGTTTCTTTAGAAATAAACAATGAACACAGTCTTTAAACGCCTCAGATGATAAGTTAATCACTGTCAAAGTGACGCCAAAATAAATGGGAGTCAATGGGATGCTAACAGCAGGTGATGGCTTGGTTAGCAATGGCCACCCCTATGGAAGGTACGCTTTCCGGGGGCTGGATTACCCCCTTGGCTTAAACGGTGGCTCAATGACGCACTGGAGCCACTGAGCATGTGGCCCCTCCCCCATAACTAGAGCACATTCGCAATTTTGCATCAGTTCACCCACTAGATTGCGAGTTACTGTCAGTACCGTTAGTTACCGCATACTGCCCGTTAAAGTGTATATAGCGGTCATTACTGTAGCTATAATTTCATTGCAGCAGTACAAGTAAAAAAAAAAATATATATATATTTGTTGCTTAGAAAATGCATACCAACACAGTAAAAAATACAAACTTGTACTACCATCCCAATTCACCCGTCGCAGCAAGTTTGATTGACAGGCAATCGGACCAATCAAATCACCGAATTCGCCGTTTTGTCCAACAAAGCAGTCAGGAGAGTTCGTAGATTAACATTGGTAGACTTGTACTTGAAAAACTGTGTACTGACGTCTTTCCGCAGTGGAAACAACATTTCCTTAGTGTTCATTCATGTTTATTTGATGCTTATCAATGAACTAGAAGGAAGAGATGATCCGGTTAATGAGCAGCTTTAACTGAGGCGTTACAGCGATCACGACACATTAAAGAGCCACAAAACGGTATTTATTGTTTACATTTCTTTTCATTTCAAAAGTAACTTGCTCTGTCCTGTCTGTCGGTGTGTTGTCTGTGTCATCTTTGCTCCACAATGTATTTTCTATACGCGAGAACGTGTGTGGTGTGAGCCATGGCTTGTCGGACATAGCAACAGTCACTAAAGGGGGTGGGTCTTTGCGAATGGTCAATTGGGCCAACAGCAGGTCACCCAAAAAATGTGTATTTCTTAAATACTGACCTCATCATAAATGTATAAAAGTAGCATTCACAAATTGCATGTTTCTCATGTCCCATTTAAGATGGATTTGACAAAAAAAGCAGAGATGGGTATTTAACATCCGTTTCCCCATATAATCATTCATTTTGACAGTATAGATGTAACGCATAATCAGGGACAGCCTCACTCCTACACATATATAAATACAGAAGCGAATGGCTGATTTGAGGTCCAGTGCTGCTAGCGCGTCCACAGTGGCATTTAACAGCACAGAGAAGCAGTGCCCTTTCATCACAGCTGAACTCAGCAGGGTGAAGCGCGAATGCTCGTCAGGGCTCTTTGTGGTCAAACCCAAGAGGTAGCAATTTTCCAATTAGGCCACATTTTTATGAGTTCCTTGGCCAGCAGAAGGAAAAGGAAAGCCCTGAAAACAAACAAATAAGTGTGGTGCAGCACGTGGAGACAAGATTAGCATTTCCCAAAGAGCCTTATTACAGCTGCGTCTCAAGACGCTGGACTGCCTCCCTAAACCAAGCGAATAAAATACAAAGGCAGTCAAAGAGGGAAGGGATTTAATTAGATCAAGGTCAGTAATGAGATTAGCTTTTCGCTAAAATCTTCATGGGCGGAGTTACGTGCGGGAACCCTGTTAAAAACTGTACAGGAATCAGGATCTTAAAGGCTTACAGTTTGCCTCTAAATAGCTTGCTTAGAGTTGGCTCTCCAGATACAGATACAGTTCCCTCCCACTATGCCCTACGCATCTCAACCAACCCTGAAGTGGGCTGTCACGCGAGCCCCAAAGCCCAGAGAATGGTTTATACGATGACAGGCATGCTTAGCATATTGTGGACTTACAAAAGGGCCTAGTGAAGGGGGTCAGCTCAGTCATAGCTGAGGGAACCCCTGATCTGCCACTAATAGACACTGACCTACATTCATCCGCAACAGCCCATGCCTCAGTAAATGCGTAGAGAGGGACTCCAAATAAAAGAAGGGCTGTGAGACTGTTAGCACTAGTTAAGTACTTTTCTTACACCACCTATAAAGCTGACAGCCTCTTAAACCTCAGCAAGGCCTGAACATGTCCACGTCAGAGAAAAAGAGAATAAGTGAATGGAGAAAAACAGAAGGACGGATAAAAGCTTTATTAAAAGTCTTTTAACAGCTCCAGTAAACATAGAAAGCTGCTCATCTTGGTGGTTTGCTGATTCTAGGGATGCATAATTTTGGATTTTGGCAAGAGTTTTTGAATTCAGCCGTTGAATGTTTCTGTTCAATTTGATTGCGATTTAAAGATCATTTGATTGTGCAGTTTAAACAAAAAAACACTTTTGCTGTGCTCATTTTGTGGGTCTGGTTTGGTGAGAATTGTGATAATCATGAGTCATCATGAGAAATCCCAATTTTATGGAAACAACAAATTTTTGTGGGGAACAAATAATTTTAAGTACATTTTGAGTCAGGAACAGGAAGCTGGTCATATGTAAAAGAACAGTGCCACACTTTTATTTGGAAACATTGTATTCCAACGCAGCCTTTACGATTTGATACTGCATTAAGACATTGTAATTTTGGTTTTATTTTGATTAATCATGCAGTCCTAGCTGCTTTTTTCATGAAGAATGGCTACAGTTTGTAGCAACATTGGAAACTAAAGCTCTTGTACTGGGAAATAATGAAAGAGAGAAAGCCAAGAGGGCAGGAAAGCAGCAGGTAAAGGAAATCAAACTAGATCAAATGTCAGATGCTGTGGAAGTAGGATTAGAGGGTTGTTGAGTATGACTAGTTGTCAAGGATCCATTTACAGTGTCTTTATTGCCGTTCGACCCTACACACGGCCCTTCATCTTGTCAAATACAACTCACAAAAGAGTATTAAATGCTAGATGTGCATCAGTAAGTACTGCACCCAACTCTCTGGTCCTTTTCTGGTGACAGCCATTTTAATTAGTGTTAAAGAATGAATACTAAGAGGTGGCTTCATCACTTCTTGACATTTTTTGTCTTTTAAAGCTACGAGCCAAAGGCCGTCAGACACCAGGAGTTATTTCTCCCATCAGTAAGATGTAGATAATCACAGGACGAGTAGAGCAGTCGTTCCCACAACTCCATTAACAGTACGCGCCTCATTAGGCCACTACATTCATTTGCGGCACCCTACAGAATTCATTCTGATAATTAACAATCTAGTGAGTGAAGAAAAAGCAAGCTCCACAGGACAAAGCGGTCCATTTCGCATCCCATGACTATGTTTAATACTCTTCTGACTCTTGAGATCTCACCAGGGGAAACGAGATGAAATGATGGCTTTCTGTGTATAGCTTCATTCTGTCATCTCGCTGTCACATTATGAAAGTTGAGATGTGATCCATAAAACAAAATTCTGTGGCATGAATCATGCTGTTATGTGAAACTAGGCAAAAAGTGAAAGGCCATCTGGGACGTTCAGGACTAGACAAAAAAAATCTTCTGGACATTACAGACATGCTAATTTCATTCCCTTTAACTTTCCCCAGCCCAAAGGTCCCTGTGAGGCACTGCCCAACCCCTTCTCAACGGGCCCCTCGCCAGAGCAGGTTTTAGCCCCCTGGCCTCCCTTATTTTATTGCCTGTGTTTATAGCTCGTCTTGGTTTCTCTTTCTGCCCTCTTTTGCTTGACATTTTACAGCATGCAATATAAAAGATGCCCTCCACCCCCCTCTGTCTGAGTTTAAGTCCCTTGTCCACAAATTCTTTTTTTCTGCACCGAAATACGGCCCCCAGGAATTCACTTGATGTCACTGGCCATCAGGAAACACCACAATGGGTCAAGAGCAGTCTTTTCAAACCGATCATGCACAGCTGGACGACGTTCATCTCCTACAACTTAAAAAAGAAAAAAGAAAGACTCTCATCACTCTTATTTCCCCATATTATCAACTGCTGCTGTGTGACACGCAAATCGAATTCCGAACTCGTTTTGGACTGTTGCTGGTGTGTTTGGAAGTAAAACATGTGTGGTCATCCATCTGTAATCAATATAAATCGCTCTCAAGTCAAAGAACATCTGAAGCACGGGCAGCATGGGTTAGGCAGCTTTAGCCTCAGCCCAAAATATGTCAATGTATTTGGGCACGGCGCCCTTCAAATCTGCCTTAGCGCTACATAAAAAGAGCGGCCAACTCCAGCACTTCTTCCTTTAACTGCCTTGAGTCAACAAAAAGAGAGAAAGAAAGAAACCAGGGGAGTGTATGGACTACCAAACATTCAGAATACGGATTTAAACCAAAAACATGGGAATCTAAGAACTTGTTAACCTTGCCCTCAGTAACCTTCTCATGTGCAGGTTTGGTCACAGACTCTACCGTCATAAAGAAATGCAGCATAACCTGATAGCACATGACTAAGAAGAGATCTAATGTATGAAAAGTACTTGTGGTTTACAGCACATGGCGGCACTTTAAAGCAAGCAGCAGCCATTACAGCTTGAGGGCTGCACATCTGATTTGGAAGGGCGCCATGTGTTGCAAAATCCTGCCCTATGGCCTTGTGCAGGTACAAACCTCACTGTTCTCTTCTCCATGATTAAAGAGCAGCTCTGCTAATGTTCAGCCTTCGGGTAAAATCATCTCTCTGATCTGAAACTTTAAGACACCAGATGGGTGATGTTTAAAGTGCTGTATACCTAACTTCCGCATCTATTAGCCTGTCATGGGACAGATCACATTGATGATACATTTACCACTGAGAAGAAATTTTGAGAAGAAATTTTGAGAAGAAATTTTGAAATTATGGCGTGAATCCAAGCGATGATGGATCCAGATGTTGTCAAGTTACAATGCATAGCAAGTCTTATTCCAATAAAATGGCATCTCTAAAACATGTACAAATCAATGTCACATGACTACTGGGTTTTGAAGCACTAAGCTTTCATACGGGTTCTCTTCCAGTCATTGTTTTAAGCACTTGAAAGCATAAATGCATGCATTTTAACGGTGCTATCCAGGGTCCAGACCACAGCCATTCATGGCACACCACCAGCTGGTCACATTTGCGTATGCAAATGTCCACATGGCACAGATGTGGGGTGTGTGCTGCTTCTCCGGCCTGGATGTGTGATGCAGGGTGCCAGCAGGCATAGTATCTATTGCAAGTCCTGCTCTGTATTTAAGGCTAAAAGAAATAAACACTCGGTCAGCCAGCCAAAACCACAGCAACACGAGCACTCTTGCCAACAAGGGCCAGTGGCAAAATGCAAACTAGCAACTCTCCTGTTCTGTGTTCAGCTGCAGGCCTGCCACGCTGTCTGGAGTTCAGGCAAACCCCAGTCCTTAGTAAGCCTTGGTTAACCGACAGACCAGGGCAGTTACTCTTTCCCTTTCAAACTCCTCTAATTCTACAGGAATCACTTTTTTCCACTCTCCTTCCCCTCCCAGCTGCAACCAGGCCGGGCAATTGCTCCCACCGGCACAGCACTGTTCACGGGAAACAATAAAACGCCACATGCGTTTCCTTAGTTAGGGCTTCCACACCGCAGCTCCATGTGAGGCTCAGCCACTGATAAAAGACGAAACATGAATGCTTTACTGGCTGGCATTGACATTTTTATACAAATTATGGATGCACTGATAAGCCAATAATTATTTTCATGTTATGAATGAAATAAAAAATATTTGTTTAAAACAAAGTAAATAAAAGTAACAAAAGTTACGCAAGTTAAATAAAAGTTAGTTAAATGCTACAGGTGAATTTAGCTGTCACCCCTTTAAAAAAGTGGACACAAAGATAAATATAATAATCCAAATTGTGCATTTAAAAATGTATATGATAATAGCTTGAGGTGTATCTGACTATCATGAAAATGATTGGCAACCTTTACATCTCAGATCGATCAGTACGACAATGAGCCTTTCCTCGAAATAAGTCATTTGTCACCAATTGCTGGCAAGCAATGTCTATCAGAGTGTTTTGGTAAATGTATCACTTGTAGTAAAAGAGGCACATTGGTTTGCCCAGTGGCATAGAACTTCAATTTATATTTTGTATCAATTTCCCCAGAAGTGACGATTTTGTTCTCTTAACCACTTGATGAAAAGGCTGCTTTATTAGCTAGCTGTTTTTGCAATATTTTGATTAAGTGAAATTTACAACTTGGGACACAAACATGGCTAAAGTGATGCTTTAAATAATACTTAATAATAAAACAGAACTGTGATGATATACAGCAGCGAGATGCACATGCTCTTCAACAACATGTTCATGAGAGATCAAGCTCTCCACTAAAACAAAAGAGAGATACATTGGAATGTCACGAGGACGCTTGTGAATAGAAAGTTAACAGTCTTTTAGTGGGGGAGGAAAAGCAGAGAGATCCGACCGCCTGCTTTCATTCTGCTGGGTCCCAGGCAGCCTTCAGAATGATGGAGAGCTTTTCAAACACACCGTGATGGATGCCTCCCTGAGACACGGAGCGCCAGAGCCTCTCACTGTGCCGAGGTAGCAAGGCCTAGAGGTCAGGGAGGTGGAGGGCTTAATCCGCTCCTGATGGCCATGAAGGTGCTCATGTTTGGAGTCCTCTAAGAACCACGGCACGCTTCAGAAGAATGAGAGATAATACACACAAGTACCAGAAAAATGCAACACTACAGAACACTTCACTTATAGTGTCACTTGAAGGAACAGACTCTGAAAACATCCATTATTCAAAGTGTCGATCTAATTCAAGACCAAGAATGTGGCCACCAAAAAGCTACTGTCTGGCTTTAATTATTCTGAGGATTAACTGAAAGAGCAAGGCAATTAAATGCACTTAAGTCCATTGCTCTCAAGAGTCTTTCTATTTCCTTGTGAAAACTATCTCTCAAAGTGTAAACTATGATAGGTTTAACCCTTACCCATGTGCCACCAGTCCCTGCTGCAGAAATGTGGAATACACAACATCTTGGGGGGAGAGGTAAAGGAGAAAAATTGACAGTATATTCCATCCTAACATGCCCCTTACACACACACACACACACACACACACACACACACACACACACACACACACACAGTTTGAGATGTTTACACAGGATCATAGGACGCCACTTATCATTCGTATGATTTCATTTAGATCTGGTCACCTCTGAGATTGAGCTGCTCATGGACGCACCACCGAGTCTTCATGCTCTACGTGCCCTTTTCAAGAACCATAAATACTTTGGCTGCTAGGACTGTTCTCCATAAGAAAAGGATGCTGAGCTGCAGAACAAATCATCCCTCAAACAGGCTTACACAAGATTAGCAATGTTGACATGCCCCAACAATCACTGGAGACCATGTTTCCAGACAGACTCTGGCCCCCTGAAATGTCACGCTCGTGTTGCAAACACATACCATACGCTGTGAGAAGACATCACCGATTTCTTGTGGCCTTGTTCAAGCTGTGATACTGTATGCATTCCCTATTTCTTCAAAGAATTTTTCTTCATTACACTCCAAATTTAAAGACAAATATTATATAGAACAGCTAATACTCAATAAGTCCCAAGTATCCTGCCTGTATCCAATCAGGACCTTAACCCTTTTAAATACAGTGGGGGAAAAACACCTAATCTTTTCATACCTTTCATTTCGCAAATAAAAATTGATTATTTCCATTTAAACTGAAGTAAAATTAGCAGACAAGAACTGATGGCATTCGTGCAGCTTCTGCACACGGCTGATGATGGTGCTTTTGAGATCTTGCTCACCAGCTAAACTGGGTTGATTTGTGCACGTTTTCATCTTAGTTTTTCCCATTACTCTACATTTCATTAAAGGTAAAATGTTGCAGAAAAAAATATTTATAAATGAATGGCATAACTATAAAATGTATTTAATAAAGTCAAATGTGGTGTTTTTTCCACAGTAATCACTATGATTACGAGTAAAATGAGGTACATGAATAAAAAAGGTGAAAAACATTCAAGGTTTGCCAATTTACAGGAATAGATAAGGTGGATTAATATATACCGGATGTATACCTGATTTGCAGGAGCGTATTGCATGAATATATGGCATTTCAAACCAATCTGAGCTGCATTTCTCAAAAGCATTGTTAGCTAAATTGATGGTAGAGACCATTGGTGGCAATTATTCAATAATCTATGCTTACGATGCTTTTGGGGAACGCAGCCATGGTTGTTTGACACCAAACATAAAAAGTCTACTACTACTACTACTACAGTACTTAAATGTTAAGCAAAAACTACTGCAGCCAGAAAAAATAAAACAAGTTAATGGTTTAAAAAAAATGAACTGCCAAAGTGGTCACTGGGAGAAACTGCCCTAAATTGACCTTTGACCATCCCAAGTCTAAGGAATTTGAACCCACATTTAGTTTGATTAGCTTGTTACTCATTCATGCCACTAGCAAATGGAAATCTGATGGGGTTAATATACTAAAAAAATATTTGGTTTAAGACATTGGGCATACTGTGTACAGGATGACAACCCATAAATGTAACATTTCCTAAAACTAGAGTACTCCTGTAATATCGATAACTTCATGGCAACACTACATTGTCAAATAGATCCTGCTTATATCATAACAGGCTACATTTAAGTGCATTAGCAGCTGTCAAGGTAGTCAGCTCACTAGATTTGAAACACGGCCTACATGTAAGTTATACACGTTGGAAAATACCACCACTCATCAGCTGACGTGTGGTTGCTGCCCCTGTAAGAGCCCCAGTGACCCCCCTAAACATTCAGCAGTCGGGGGAAGAACTCAGAATGAAACTGTCCGCATAATGTTAGATCAGACACTGTCAAGGATAAAAGAAAACAAAAGGCCACCTACAGTGATTTGAGCCGCTCCAGTGCGGCGTCCTGAAGCCGCGGGACCCTCCCGACACGATGCCTTTATCCGGGATCAGACATCCTCGGTTCTGGTGGTAGTAATCCATGCTTAAAAACGGGTTGGGACTAGAGGTCAGCCCAACAACGTCCACACTCTCGTACATCATTAAATAAAAGCAAATATTCTCCAAAAGTAAACGTTTCTTTCTAAAGTCGCAACATAAGACTCGAAACGTTATATACAACTGGAGTATGATGGGTTAACATAAAATAAAAATCCCCCTCATCAAAACAATCAGATGGGAGCGTCTCAACGAAAAAATGCGATTTCACACCATCGCGTAACGTAGCCTACATAAAACTTGAAGAGAAACGGTGCTCTTTTCAGTGTGTTTATGCAAGTCAGTTCAGCAGAAGCTAGCTCGCGCTGTCCACGGGGAATGAACTACATTCTTCAGATTTTAAAATCCTGCGCCAGTTGTTACAACACCGCGTGCTGTTGAAATTGAAGCTCTATGAGAGACCCAATGATCGATGTGAAACTGCTAACGTTACATGAGTATAAGCAGGATCCCGCGCGCAGACGAGGGCAAGCCCGTGGAAACGTCCGTAGACTGTTAGGGGCGATTGTTTTGAAAAGCTCCCAAACCCCTCTTCGTTACAAACGAAACATTTTCTAAATGACATGCGTTAACCGACAGACGCATAACGCATATTTACTGTAAACACCGCGTCGATGAGAGAGCGCTCCGTCTCGTGGATAATCCCCGTTGGAGGGCTGCTGGTCAGACACGGCAAGAACTTGCTCCAGTGTTTCCAGACCCTGCAAAGACGCGAACTCAAAGTAATGTCTTTAGCATCTTGTGTCGAAGCCCTCGCATACTTCTGGGAAATTTCTACTCGAAAAACAAAAGCGCTCTTCGACAGGGTTACTCTACTCTTCACGCACTTTCCAGGCTATCCCACACCGCAATTCTTGACGAGTGTCAGCAGCTGCGCATAAACCCCGCCCCCCATCAACCCCCACTCTGACTGGGCCGCTCTCTCATTGGCTGCCGATAAACATAATTTCAGTCGTATCAATGTGCCATCTATCAACGAGGATATGTCGCCATAACAAACTGAACTATAAAGTTTGAACATACACGTTTACATTATTCGACTGCCGTTTTCTCAATAAAACAAACAAAACAAAACAATAAAATATAAGAAAGAGGACAGGAGCTATTAGGATATTACTACAGCTGGATTTTTGAACCTTTGAAGGATACACTCTTAAAAGTTCCATCATAAAAAGTTTTTTTTATGCACAATACATCTAATATACACTTGTGTATAACTTTTGCATGAATTTAGATATTATGCGTCCCTTAATCTTATTTTAGTACATGCATTTATGTTTATAATTTGTGCCATTTAAAGAGAGTAGACAGACTCAAAATTAGAGATGATCTGCTAATCATTGTAACAACTTGCTCATGACTTAAAGATTTATGGTTAAAAAAGAAAAATGGCTACTGTGAATGTATGATCAATAAACATTCTCGTTCTCATGAGATCATACAAGGAGTCTATATTTATTAACCAGCCTATTAAAATTGTAATCGTTAGATTATGTAT